>CAFUXE010000061.1:943342-962074 GCA_903364295.1 Serranus cabrilla | reverse complement strand
CACACACACACAAAAAGCAGTGGCAGTGTATGGCTAACATCTCATGGGATTGCCATGTATTTGTCATATACTGTAATTGGAAACTCATACAGGTGCCTCCTTTGCTGTTATGATCTTTTGAGCAAACATCGGTGATTTACACAGATGGATCAGGATAAATTAGTCAGTGCAAACAGCACAAAAAGAGGATTATGATTTCTCCTGCTTTGGTGTGTGTTTGACTAAAAGAAGCTGGTTTTCTGGCCACTATTATATTGCTAAGTCAATCAAAGGTACATTTAGGTTCTCCCAAGAAAACAATAAGAAAGTAAAATCGCATTTTAAGGCGGTTACATTGATGAAATGCTTTTCGGCCATGGTGTATTTTTCCTGTTAAAGTGGTTTGGATTTTAATATATCCACTTGTTTCACATACATTTAAAAGATTCCAAATTTTCAGGTATTTTCAAGGTCATGTTGAGGGAAACAGTTGCATTATCGAGAGTTTACCTTTCTCTGAGGGAACGGCTGAGATTCACAGGACTTCTGGAGTTTGACACGACCAGGGTGGACGGAGCTGAGGCAGCACCTCTCATGGGGCTTTTGGTTTGGGCTTCAAGTCTCGACGGTGTCTCTGGAGACGACTGGACCCTCGCCTGGAGAAGGTCACAGAGGAGGAGGGAATACAGTTAGGTGACAGATTTATCGAGTGGAAACACTTTATAGTTTGCAGCCTTCTCATTGTCAGGAAAGACTGCATCAAAGATATACTGCCAATAGCTTTACAGAACACTGGATGTAACAAATATTTAATTCCTTATATATCAAAATGTTAGCCATAATAAATACATCTCTGGTAAAAGTGGTAGAATAAGAGGGTCAGCTTGAATGAGTATAAAACAGAAAAATATTCTGAAGTGATTCGAAGAGAAATCTAAGAATTAAAAAAACACAAAAAACATTTGTGTAAATGTATCATTCTGCTTTAAACGTGTGTTTTAGATTTGACATGTTGTAATTACACTTACTTTTGTGGTTTTTGGTCTGTAACTCCCCAGGAGAGAAGAGTCTGCAATGACAATCACAAGTTAAACATTTTATGAAAACATTTGATTAGGAAATAGTAAAAAAGTGAAACTTGCCCTACACGTGGGCAGCTGTAAGCAGAGCCACATGCTATCTTCGTGTGCTAGCAGCTTCCCACTGTTATTATACTATGTCAAGAAATGTCAGAAGCCATTTTATTATTGCCGATATTGTCAAAAAAGCTCAGGCTCCATATGCTATCATGAAGATATAAACAAAGATGTCAAACCAGAAAAGCAAATAGACACATTTTACTAGACAATAAAACCAATATTGTTGGTTCTACAGCAGACACATGGCCTTGGTATTAGTTTTTGGATGTGAGTGTGAGGGCCTACCTGTGTGATCAGCTGTGAAGCCGACTGAGTGTTGATGCATGCTGCCAGTCTGTGCAGAGGAGGAAGGAGTTCCCATCATAGAGGCACTATTGCAACGTGAGACCTGAGATAAAACAAAACAGGAAAACAAGCTGCTGTCAAACAACATCATAAACTTAACATGCTGTAGGTTGAATTCTGTCTACACAGTAAAACACATGCACAGCGAGGTTGTTTTGGCACTCCAGCTGTCAGCAAGGGAATCATTTTTTCTTAACTTTTAAGCATTAATCAATCAGACAATCTCCCGACTGCAAACAGGAAATGACATGTTTTAACTGCTAGACTTTGTAAATGAAAACAACAGAATATATTCATCCCATTCACTCATGCAAATTAAAATTTTTTAGCTTGTGCAGAATAAAGGAAAAGCCATTTGTCTGTCAAAACAACCCCAAATAATTTCAGCAAAAACATCACAATAAGGCAAAAAGAAAACAAAGGAAATCTTTACAGAATAACCACCTATCTCAAGGAACATAGGTTGGGTATTTGTTTCCCTCTTCTCAAACAAACAGGGAGTTGAGGCTGTGATAATGCATTCACCATGGGGCTAAGCTACTTCATTAGGTATCTATTTGTTAATTGCAGCTTGACTCTCAATTACTAGGGTTAATTGTCGACAGAAGATTCCCCCAGGAAAACTGGAGCGGGAAAACACGCTCCCCTCTTTAATAAAACACCCGTTGTATTCTAGTAAATTCCATTCATGTGTGTGACAAAAACAAACAACTCTCTACCTAATCATTTCTTTTAATAACAGCATGTTAGTGGATTTTGATATTCATACCTCAGGATTAGATTTGATGTAAATGAAGAAGCAAGAATACAGAGGGGAGCAGAGGGAGGGAGGCTGTGTTGTTCTTGTCCATCAACTGTATATTCCCCACGGCTGTGTGATCAGAAAATCACTCCCTTTTATATGCAAATGTCTCAGAGCAGTGATACGGCCATAATTAAAGTGTTAACAAATAACTGTGTACAAGCCTGAATCCAGGACGTGTGCTATTAAAGCACACTCAAGCCCCTCAGTGAGGATAATAGGCCATATTACATGCGCACATAGTGAAACATTTTTGTGACGTCAAAATCCATTAAAGGCTCAGGTAAAAAGATTAACACTGCTCTCTTATTATGCCCTCCACTTAATCTGCCCACTAGATTATGTTAAATTTTGGGAAGCTCCCTCTGAGGTTTGAACTACATCAATTCAGGATCCCATTAATTTTAACCCCTGTCCACTGAACACGTGTATTATTAGCATTAAACAAACCATCACATCACTTTTTTATGTCAATTGCCTTCAGATTTGAGGAATATATCTAATGTTAACCAACCAAGAAGGGCGGCTGGCTCTCTGTCTCCTTCCTGAAGTGGTGAGGCCCCAGCTGGAGGTGGCTGAGCCTCTGCCTGGCGTCCTCTGAAAGCTGGCACATCTTGCGGTGGGTGTAAGGGGACAGGGCTCGTGTCCTTGAGGAAACAGTGGGCTGCTGGTAGCCAGAGTCTACAGAAACTCTAGAAGAAGTCTGTTTTCTTTCCTTCTTGTTTTTCTGGGGACTTCGGCCAGATGGGGTTGAAGAAGTGGACCGTCTGGACGTCGGGGACGATGCAGAATTCACATTTCTAGCCTTGATATTTGGCATTTCTTCCCCGCCTTTCCAAGATACACAGTTTACATCGTCTGTTTTGGAAAAATTCCTTCTGGATGGAGAAGACTTTTTTGAGGAACTCTGTCTGGATGGAGTAATAGATGGTCTCACTGGAGAAGGACAGGAAGTCTGTGGGACAGAATACGAGAAAGAGGGAAATAAAATGATGTTTAAGCATGTCAAACTAGCCTCAAAGAACTCCATTTTGATTTAACACACGTTTGTCTCAGCAGATTTCTAAGCAGACCGCACTGTTGTTCCTTTACACAAGAGTCAGCCATTTTAGCCATTAAGCCAGCTGCTCTCACTCTCGACACAGACTTGTTCTCCCTGGACAAAACCATTAAACCATTAGCTAAATCATTCAGCTTAAGTGTTACAACAACAACAGCCCTTGCAGTCGGCACTGCCATGGAGACAACCTCTGCAGAATTACTTCAATAACTCTAATGGCCGCTAACATCATTCTCCGATGCAATATCCCACTTCCTGCGGGTAATGCCAACCGGGGATAAATAAGTTAAGATAAAATGTTAATTGCATTTGATGGCCATCACCAGCCTAATATGATAAAGAGGCATTACCTGGCTGTTAAACAAAAGATAATCTAAATGCTAATTAGGGAAATCACACAACATTAAAACAATTTTTTAAGAGAAACTAAATGATGAATAAATCGTCATTGAAGCTGCCATTTGAGATTGGCCTGATTTAATAAAACTGAGCATAGAAAGCTCTCACACACACACATCTTCCACCATCTCTGACTTCTTTAATCTCTTCTGTCTGTTCTTCGTTGGACGGCCACTGAGAGTTTGTCAGCTTTCCATCAACAACTCATAATTAGCTGCTATTTCCCCTATTGTAAAAAAAGAAGAAGACAGTATTAGATATGAACTCAGTCTCTGTGACTCCACCCATTGGTGCATGGGTGGGGCTGAGGTGGGCCGAATGAAGCCTGTTTGCTGAAACACGCAACCCGTGACAGCACCCACCTGTCACTCAAAGCGGCCACATTCTCAGTTATACATAACTTTAAGCCTTCACAGCCATCACAGTTGTAATGACGCGAAAATCAGCTATAGAGACCAAAACTGTTTATTTGTACCAGGCTGTAAACATGTTTATTTCTGCTGTAAAGTCGGGCATTTTAACATGGGGGTCTATGGCCTGTTTCTGGAGGCAGCCTCAAGGTGCTATTTGTGGAACTGCTGATTAATTGTTCAGCCCTAATTTGGATTAAAAATGGTATTTATATGAGAATGATAACAATTTAAAAAAGTTTACAGCACCAGAAAATCTGCAAAGAAAGAGTAAGGCATTGCGGAGAGCTGAGTGTATATTTATCACTACAGTTTCAGAGGTTTGTGGAAGTTGCTATCACTCTAAATCTCTATTTAAACAGGACAAGGTTTGTCAGCTGGGCAGGCAGGCAGTCGGGGAAATGCCTATGCTGAGGAGCCATTAGGAGAGAGAAAATGGAGAAATTCAACTGTCTGACAGCCACAGCGGTGCTGTGATCCAGACGTCCCCCTGAGGGGCCAGGAGAACACTCTGACAATCTGCTTCGCTGTCAATGACATCCCATTTAAACAAATAGCTTAGCTTAGGTTACTGCACCTGGGAAATGCATGGTGGTGTTTTTGGCACAACATGCCAACCTCTGTGTGATGGATCATATGCTACAAACAGGAATGTTTGTGAAAGATTCTCATTCTCACTGTTTTTTTAAGTAATACTTTATTTCAGTCTGGATTTAAAGAACTATTCGAGCCTCACAGTATCTATCTGCTGAGATTACCTCTGCACACACACTTTAAGAGACACGTGAAGGAGATGAAATTTAAGTGGGGCAGCAACTTTATGAGATTATTTTCATTATCAATTATTCTGCAAGTGATTTTTCTTACCTATCATTCAGAAAACGTGAATAATGCCCATCTTTATTTCTAAAGCCAAAGGAGACGTTGCTTTTTGTCTGACTGAAGGGCTTTTCACATCAAGGACGATACTTTAATGACATGTGGAAAAATATAAATACTTTGCTTTTAAAATCGTTCTCAAGTGGATTCCACAACACAACTATAACAATAACAGTCAAAACAACTATTCATTAATTAAAATAGCTTTTTTTTTTAACAATTATGCAGGGGAAAAAATATATGCTTGTATCAGTGGAAGAAAACTTGGGAGTGTCCATACAGGGAAAGAAGAAAAAGAGAGAGAAAATGATTGAAGTAAAATGTGACTTTCTGTAGCTGAACACAGCACAACAACCCTTAAAAATCTGACGCTGTGGCAGAGATACAGGTGACCCTTTCATATAAAAAAACAGACTGACTGACTGGTTTTTGTGACAAACACTGTGTAAACTCCCAGCTAGTCAGAGATGTGAAAGTAGCCTCACTATCAGCATCACACATCTGACTCCCCGTAATTACATTCACAAGGAGAGAACAGATACCCTTGAAACACTGCCAGTATGGATAGATAGATGCAGTAGCCATGGCAACAATAGAAGATGGGTATGTATGGTGGAAACAGAAAAATCTGATGGCGAGTGATACCACTCATTAGAGCCCCCTAGAGATGAATCTTCACTGTTCTAGCTTCTGTGTTTAAATTCAAGGCATTTTGCAGGCTGATAAATGCACTGTTTACTTGACTTAAGAGTAGCACTGTGATGGATTCTAACTGTTTAAATTTTGACAAAGCAGGAGTGAAGGGCCATGAACACACAACAAAATGTATTTCTAACAGACAGCCTTCTTCCAAAGTAATTTACAAATCAGCACCAGACATAAAGCAGATAAAACAAAGCAGACAAAGGTACAACCGATTTGAAAAACTGGTCACAGTGTGTTTGTGTGTGTGACGAGATGTAATAAAAGCACACACTTACAGGCGAGCCAGGCCAGCTGTCTCTCCCATCACTCTCTTCTATGACTGATGTCGTGGCAAACTCCACTTTGGGGGAAATTCCCTAGAGAGAGAAAGAAAGAGAGAGAGAGAGAGAGAGAGAGGGGGACAATAGGAACAAACATAACACCTTTAACAGGGAGATGAAGACAAACGGACAGATAACAGCGCTGCTTGGAACACCAATTTACAATCACAAATCTTCAATCTATGCCTGGCTAGAGAAAAACAAATTGCAGAAAGGAGAAAGGCTCCAGTGATGTTTAAATAATATAGCATTTGGAAAGAGACATCTAAATTGCTATGTAGGCCTCAAACACAAACACATAAAAGCAACGGTGAGGGGAATGGTGTTTAAAGACATTTAAATATGCCAGTTAGTGCCTCGGAGGACATGGGGAGGATAGAACAGCAACCCGCAGCCACAGAGAGATGAAGAAATGAAAGGAGGAGGAGGAGGGAGGGAGGGAAAGGGATGATATAAGAAGAGGAGGACGGAAAAGCAAAAATGACAAGATGGAGAGTGATTGAAGAGAGAGGAAGTCTGAGTCTGTATAGCGAAGACTGTTAACAGCTCGATATGGAAAATGTTGTTTTCTGGAGAAATAACTTCACTTTGAGTTAGTTATCTTGGTAGTGAACCTTCCTGCCATGTGCACAAACATGAGCCACAGGTCTTTGAAGCTGCTAAAAAACGTAAATATTAGATCAGTGCAGTACAGAAAAAGAGGCGAGAACACCTATGTTTTCTGTGTGTTTGTACATGAAGTATAATATATAATGCACAATATGGCAGAAGTAGGGTAAAATCCATGTCCCCAATTGGCTTTTCCTTGTCTGTGCATGCATATAATCAATCATGTGAACACTTCAGAGTTACTCTAGAAAACTTTTAGACTTTGCTGTAGGTAGGAGTTTGTCACGTGATAAAAAGTGTTTTCTTAATTACAGTCAGCACTTTTTTTTTTACACCTCTGTACTCTTTGGAGCATTCTTGTAATTCCTAGATGTTTGTTGAATGTGGGCGCAGGTGTTGGAAGGAAGAGGAATAGATAAATAAAAGAATAGGTGGAAAGTAGCCTACGGGAAAGGAAGAGGATCTCTTCATCAGTACGTCTCTCTCTGCAGCCCCCTCTCTGGAGCTCAGTCTGGGATCAGGGTACAGGAAATCTCTGCTGCTCTCCTTCATTGTGGCGAGGACCTCACCCTCTAAAAATCATACACAGACAGACAGTAAACAGGAACACACACATACACACAATCCAAGTTAGAAACCCTGTTTTTGCAGAGTAATGACTAGATACAGTGGGGACTTAAAATGCCCATATGGCATCATCAGAAAGCATACCTGGAGGCACCAACTGAATCAGCTCAAATGATGTTGTGTCAGCTAAGAGGAAGGAAAGCACAAATAAGACTGTGAACTAATGATCAGTATCACAGCTAATAGCCTATAAGCTTGCATAGCAGAGGATTCGGGGCTAAGAGATGGGGAAGCAAGTCCCAGATGGCCGTTTACCTTCCAGGAGGTCAGCTACATCAGCAGGGTCAACAACGCCGGGGAAAGTCTGGTAAAACAGAGTACAGACAAAGCAAATCAATACTTATAACAAGATGAGGCAGACAGCTCAGTATCTACTCTACCATTCTCCCCAAGGAAAAGATGGCCTCTTTTATCAGGAGTTGGGGCAGTAATGTTGAAAATGCTGCAAGTTTGAATCCTAAGAGTTAAAAAATAAACAAGTGAAAGCCTGCAGTGTATGCAAGAGGAGAGTTATAAACATAAGGATTCAGATATCCCTTTTTGATGTAGGAGAACATGCACTCGTCCTCTCCCACCATCTCTCGCGTTAAATCAAGCAAAAAGCAGCCACAGACACGGTAATTCTACATCTTGTGCCAAAATAACTGTGGCAGCGTAGTTATAATTCTCACCTTGACAAAAACCATTTTGTGGTGGAAAGGCAAAGGGAACACAGGTGGCAAACATGGAGTCTTCCTGTATTGGCCCATGATACACACACTGAGGTAGACATCGTTGGTTTTGGTCAGTAAAACCCCTGGACATGTGACCTGCATACAAACAGGTGCAATAAATTCACTACAGTAAGATATTGTGTTGTTTTTGTACATATCCTTTATTTACAGATTTCTTTCTTTGTTATGACAAAAACAGCCCTTAGTGCAAAAGAAAAAAATAAAAGTAAGACTTTTTTTTATAAATGAACCAAGACAAAATGAATGCTTTTTACCACACATGATGTCATTTTTAAGTTATTTTTTTAATCACCTAGCTCAGGGGTGCCCTGTCCTGCATGTTTTATTTGTTTCCCTCTTCCAACACACCTGATTCAAATGATCAGGATCGTCATCAGGCTTCTGCAGAGCTTGGTGATGAGCTGATCATTTGAATCAGGTGCGTTGGAAGAGGGAGACATCTAAAACATGCAGGATAGTAGCCCTCGAGGACCAGGATTGGGCACCCCTGATCTAGCTATACCGACCACATGTGGGCAATCCTCTTAGAAAGTATTCATATCAGCATCATTCATATAAGGTTTTTTTTACTGCCACAGAAGATTTTTTTTTTAAACCTGCAAAACTAATTAATTTGAATTACTTTGATACACCAAGTGGAAAGAAATAATCTTCCAACTGATCCACAAGTGCTGCACATTCAAGGAATTCAAAGTGGTTGCAACGCTAACTTAAATGTGCTTAACATACATTTTAACCTTTTGGTAAATTATTCATGGCATATAAATAAGCACCCAAGGGCCTTAGAAAATGCTAATGACTAGAATAGAACTAAAATAAATGGGCTATAAATATCAAGTGTGTATTGCAGATATAAACATACTACAAGAAAAAATAAATGAATATAATTATAAATACACCAGTTATGTTTGTGTTATTATATCAACAATATCAATTAAGCCAGAAAAGAAACAGACATAACAATGTCGATATTAAAACTCTAGCGTTAAGTACAATTATTTTTAAAAGTGCCAAATAGCGTTACATACAATAAATAAAATAAAAACACAATTAACAGTAAAATAAAAATGTAAGTTACAGCATGCTGAATAATATTCCTTATATTCAGGATGATTTAGGAAAAGGTATCACTGGTTAACAAACGTCAAGTAAGTTAGTTAACGCTAGTTAGGATAAGATATATTTACAACATTTAAATACGTTTACGTGACAGCCGTTAGTAAGGGAAGTGGGTGTAAGCTCGCTAGCTTAGTTAGCTCAATTTATACTTGCTGAGCTACAGCACCAGTTAATGTTCAGCTTTTGGGTTTTGTAGCAAAAGAGAAGCGTCAGGACGCACTTACTGTCTGAATGTCCAAGTACACGGTACATTTCAGAGACTTGTGAGGCACTTTAGAGAAGGAAAGCTTCTTCTTCACTGAAGCCATTCATCCACCTTTCAAAGTTTGTTGTCATAGCTGCGAAACAGCAACAGTCACAGAGCGGATGTACAGTCACGTGACCATGACGTGACCAATCAGAAGCTCCCTCTGCACGCACGCACACACGCAAACATTGACCTGTCACAGCCTATGGTCACAGTTTAAACGTGTTTATTGCTGAGTAATGTAATGTCTGCTGTCAAATTATACACAAATGTGACTAGCTTTATCCTCTCAGGTTAAAAAAATGTAGAATAAACGATTATTATATTATAAACATTCCCCATATTATTTTAGCAAAATCTCATGTCCACAAAATCTAAATTTAATAACCCAAAATCCTCATTAGAAAATTAAACCAAGCAATATAAAAAGTACTTTATCCTCCAAAATTTAAAAAAAGGCTATGAAGACACTACATTTGTGCAACTCTTTTAATGTATTTGATAGAGTGACTAATGTCTTCTGGGTTTGTATGTATACTGTCCCCTGTTTCTTGTTTCTTTTATTGCGATTGGTTGATTGATGTCTTCTGTATTCTACTTTCTGTGTTGAAGAACTCACACACTTGAATGCTTCATAAACCCAGTGAATAGAGCTAAAGCCCAGATGAGCATAAAGAGATCTATACGTCTAAAAAAAATGCAACAATATACCTAAATAAATTTAAATATCACTTATAGTTAGTCAGTATTAAATAAGAGAGCAACAGGTACAACATTGTGACTAAGTTATTAAGTGTTTAATAACTAATTCTAATACCAGCAGAGATAATAACACCGTAGTCATAAAACAAGTCAGTAAGAGCAGGGAAGCATGCATTTATTTACAAAAAACAACAAAAGGAGCTGCTGAATGAAGGCCTCAGGTGGACTTTTTAGATGGGTAACCAGTCTGTCTTTTCTTGGCATTCAGTAGTTCACATTTTATAGTCACTAAATAACCCAAGAGGAAACTTGTTCTGATTTTAGTCCTGCAAGCACGAGTCATCCCACTGTTACAAATCTGTGAAAATAAGTCTTTATAGCCAGGGAGATGTGGAGCTTCTAAAGGCAATGAAGTGTGAAGGATCCTCCTGCTACGGTGCTCTGCATTTTATACATGCTCAGTCTGTGTCCGTCTGTCCGTCTGTCTGTTTGTCTAGTGCCTGACACCATGGCTCTTCTCCCTCTCTCTCTCTGCTGTGTCCCTGCCAACACCCTGGCCTCTTCTGTTACCGTCGACTGTCTGGGACATCACCTCAGAACTGGAGACAAAAACATGGCAATGTGAGTGACTGAGATGATGGGGTAATAGTTCAGCAAAACAACTTTTTATATGTATTTATTTGTAACGCCATGCTGCTTTACCTTTGAATGTGAGTTGGTATGTTGTCCTTGATAAGGTTGTTGAGTTTGTAGTAATCCAGGAAGGTCCGGGCCACGTTCCTGCCCAGTTTCGTGTCTGAGAACAAGGTGTTAAAGCTAATTGTGTATGGAAGAGCCTCAGGTAACATTGCTCAAAACATTTCCTAGATCACTGGTTCCCAAACTGCATGTTGGCCCCTTTGGGAAGGTGCAGAGCCCTCGCATTGTACTGTGGAGTGAAACTTAAAGCTGCACAGAGAATTACATTCTGACTGGTCAAACTCAGGTATAATAATCATATTATTAAATGATGCAATGCATTGCAATGCTTGCTGGAATTGGACTCGTTGCTGCTAATATTTCAACTGTACTTTTCTGTTATCACAAGTAAAAATGTTTGCTGCAAAAAAGGGTCTATCTGATACATTTGGGAACAATAAAGGAAGAAAAGAGGAGGATTTAAAATTATTTTGTCTATGAGAGATCAAGTTCAAGGCCTGTTTAAAGGGCTTTGGGCCTAGAAGGAAGGTGAGATTTCAGACATAGACTCCATTTAGATTTTGGACACGTATAACATAAAGAAGCCCTAAAATCACCCTCTGTGTCATCACCAGCAAACCCAGTGAGGTATAGTAAATAACTAGCGAGCAGCAACTGGAGAAATAAGCAGTGTAAATCCTCAAGGTACAACACACCGCATTGAATTAACTGAGGCTAAATCAACTGCATTTCACTCACGTCAGCCAAATGCATGATGCTGGTGTGAATCACACAAAAGCAATTACTTATACACAGAGGCCTTATTTAAATTCAGAGGTAAGCACACACATCATCCCCTGCTCAATCGTCTCTCACTACATTAGGGACAATATCAATAACTTCACTGCTTTTACAAAACATCTGAGCGTATACGAGTGCTGTTGCTAAGCCAGTGATCATTAGGCCAGCAGAGCAAGTAATGATGACAATCAGGGTCAGGTAATGAAGAAGAAGAAAACCACTGAATGCCAACAATGTTCCCAATCACCAAGAGTGGGGATATAGTAAATACAGATAAATAAGAACAATGTCGCTAACAGAAGTAAATTTCATCTCATCACTGAGAAAAACACCATCAGTATCCGACCAATCTGTCCACTCTGAGACGTATGTCCATCGTCCTAATTCCATCATCCTCCATCTGAACACAGTGTACCTTCATACAATTCAAATACATCACATCACAAAACAAACAAAAACATAAAGGTTTTTTTTCCCATCTCGTGGCATTGATGTTCAGCTCCCTCCATTCTTCACCAGGCTGGAGCATGATGGAGCAACACAGAGACATAATCTGTCACTTTCCCCTGTCATTACCTTGTTGATACTCAGATACGGCTTGTCATCCGCTGAACTATTTATCTGTCACAAACGTGTGATTGAAACAACTGGCATCCAGGGAAAAAAAAAGATGGAGATTTGGTCATTTTTATTTCTATTTTCCAATTTCTTGTAATGATCAAAAAATGACCCGGCTACATAAATCCTGACTGTTATAAAGGTGAAAATCTATTGTTCAAACAAAGCCTGTTAACTTGTAAACCATCCATCGTCGGTTTGAACGGCTGTCTGGGCGTCTTGTAGTTTGTCAAACCTCAAGCAATGCACACACACACACACACACACNNNNCACACACACACACACAAACACAAGGGTATACCTGGTACGTTTGGCCTGTAAATATGCATGCAAACCCTCTGTAGCGAGTCTGTCACCTTGGCCTTTGAGGGTGTGTTTTTGCGTATGTTGGGAGTCTGCACAGGACTTCATTCTTCACCCGGCAGGCTGATGGCAATGCTCTCCACACGACTCCAGAGTCTATATTTACACCCCATCTGGCTGTTTGTCTGTGAGTCCTGCATCAGGCCAGACTTTCTGTGTGTGAGTGTGTGTGTACGGACCACACAGTCTGCCTCATTACAGCTAGATGATGATACTGATTAGCTTGAGATAAAACTACAGATGAACAAAATAAGGTTACGTCCTTCTGAATCTTGCTTTTATGCTAATATTAATGCATGATAGTGATAAACATTGTGCTACCATGCTAGCAGGACAGCTGTGCTTTGAGCCTAATGGTAACATCATGCTATCTCACAAAGACAATGCTAACATGTTGATGCTTAGCAAGTGTAATATTCACCACATTCACCAACCATCAATAGACACAAAGAGCAGCTGAGGCTGATGGGAATGTCTTTAGTTATGTAGCCAAAATACTGGAGAAATGTGATGATTTAAATGTAGGTAGTTGTAAATTTACAACTATTTGTTAAGAGCTGATATTCACTCACAAATGTGTAAGGACAAAACACACTCTCACATGTACCTGTGTACTGTATACAGAAACAAACACACAGCTCTTGTATCCTTCACGTCTTCATTCGACCTCAGGAAAGTTTTTGGTGTTTTCCTCCGTTCTCTTTCATCAGCAGAGCTCGGTGCCAGTCCTGAGCTCTTTGGCCAGGCACGCTCAGCGACAAAAATATCTCCCGGACCCCACCGTGCGCAGATGGCCTCTCAGCTTGGCTTGTCACGACTCACCGTCTATTACAGGAGGTTTCGTGATGGACGGTCAGCTTCTGAAGGAGAACTTCAGCCACGTGGCGAATGGTCAGAGACGCAGAGGATGCCCTGACTGCTGTCTGGCTCGCTGCCGGGGGAAACCGTAGGGTCTGGAACGAGGCTGCTGCTGCTGCAGCAGGAAGTGATGTGTGCAAGAGCCAGGAAACAGTTGGTGGGCTGAAGCTTGGATTACAGAGGTGGGTGGTAATGGAAATATTCAGAAAAACTTTGGTCCACATCGAGGCAGCCCCTTCTACACCACACAGACTTGCACTGATAATATTGTTAATACAGAATCATCAACTTAACTACATCTGAAAGCATTATCATTATCATTGTGTCATCATTATCCAGAGAGGTCAAAGAGGTGTGTGTGCCAGCTCCACACAGCCGCCTGTCACTGAGGTGTATTCTTTAACATCTCGGTACACATGACCGTCTTGTCTAATCAATAGCAGGTCATTGTCATGGCTCAAGGGCGCGGCAGCTTAGGCGCTGATGAGATACGTGAGACAAGGGGGACGGGGACATGACTTGTTTACTGCAGCTGTTTACTGTCAGCACGCCATTTAGCGGCTTTCATCGTCATGTCCCTTGTGCCTGGTCCTGGAAGACAGACAGACAAGGTGACGATCAGACAACAAGGCCCCCAGTGGTAAAATGGACGAGACACGCGGAGAATGCTGTCCAGATCGGACGGGAGTTAACAAGGAGACAAGCAAGGGGACATTCGAGCCATCAATACGGGCCACTGACAGGTCCTGTCACCGCACTGACACGTAGAGAACTAATTATCAATGCTAATTAAGAGGCTAGTCAACAACAGCAATACAGAAAGGGACATTTTTGTCCCCAATAGCAATTCAGCAGACTGAAGGACCTCACGTCCCGTTGCCCAGAGGGACAAACAAGGGTTGATTTAAATCCCTGACAAGAGGAACTGTCACCGGCAAGGAGACGGGCTCTGAAACTTGAATAGTAAAATGAAATAAGTGTAAGAAAGGCTTCTGCTTACTTACATCAGCACCAGCAGGAATACAAGACTCGTCTGATCTATGCTGCTCTGAAAACACAACATGGATACTATTTATATATTCCAATGATTATGTTTCTTTACAAGAGCTGAATTAATTTGTAGTTAAGGAAAGACTGCTTTATGTAAACAACAAAAGCCCTGTAAAACTAAGAGTACATACATTTATGTGGTACTGGTTATTCAAGTCTTCAAGACTTCAAGTTATTTTCTTTCTTGTTACTGTCATTAATCTGGCCTGTTTTTTTAAATGTTACAATCCATTGACAGCACACATAATAAATAAAAGACATGCAGCAAAGTTTAGCTGTTAAATGACAAAGTTTGTGGCCAAGCCAAAACTATTTTCAAGCAGAACTGCTTACAAAACTAATTTCAAACGGCCAAACTAGGCAGCAGTAATCAAATATAAATTGAGAATCTGTTTCTGCTCTTGAAAACATATTTTTATGTTGCAATTAGCTGTTCACTGTGAAAGTTTGTGACCGTACTGCAGTGTTAAACAGTTTGACCATCCAGCATCCGCATTTAAACCAGATCGTCTTTGATTCCAACACGTCTTTCTGTTTGTTTACTGGATTTATCTATTAAAGGTGAATCTAATTTCGAAGTGAAATTATGAAATGTCACATTAAAGAAAATGCAAATTAGGGACGTTTCCATCAACCGATGGAGATGACATCAGTCATGATGATCAGTCATAAGTTAAATGTTCACTAATATAGAACTTATTAGCATAAAATGTTTCCGTCTCCTGTTTAGCACATTAACTTTTTTGGAAAAAGACAAAAACTACCTCAAGCGATCGTAAAAACTTGAGCATTTTCAATGTTTTTTCCCCCCAAATTTTGGTGTTTCCATCAAGCTTTTCACATGCAAATCTACAAAATGTGCATCGAAAACACGCCTACAGTTCCACTACTTTCATCTATATTCAGTGCTTACACATCACCTGACACAGTCACACACTACCTGCTACTTCCACTTCTCTCAGTATTATAAAAGTAAATTCCTCAAATTATTTTCAGCTGTGAGAACACTCACATTTTGTTCACAATATGTTTCTAACTTTCTCTGCATGAGCATCAACTTTTCACCGTATGCAAAAACCACCGCAGCCCAACTGGAGGAGCGGGTGCTCATGTGAGGACACCTGTTCATCTGAGCATGGCAACAATATTTGTGCAATCAACTGTGTGTTTAAACGTGTGTGTCTGTGTGTGAGCACCTATCCATTTGTGCATGTCTGTGTGATATGATGTGTATGATGTGTGGTAGTGAAGCATATTTGCCTCCAAGCTATATCATTTGCATACTTCTCACAGCCTGTCCATTGGGTGTCAGGTTCACTGATGCATGCTGTGTTCCACTGGCAGCTCTGGTATTCATGGAGTCCCACTGTTATGGTGGGGTGCACGTCTGGGTGTTGCTGCTTTGGCAGACAGATCACACACATATAGAAAATGACAGCTACAAGTGTGTATATTTTCGAGTTAGCCAACAGCACCCAATCATGCTGGAAAACCCAACACTGACAGTAGATGTGGATTGGAGGATACCACTGTTATACAAGACTGTACATGTCTGTCTTTACTGAAGGAAAACAGCAAATTTGCAGAAATCAAACAAGAAAGAAAATTTCACTTTTCTTCCTCTCAGAGTTCCAAGTTTGAAAATCTCCAAAATCTTGCACGTCTGTACTGTGTCAGAAAAAAGCAGCCGCTCCACTCAGCGCAGGAGAAACAAGAGCTTTCAGGGAAATGTTACAGCCTGAATGGCTTTTTAAAGTTTTTGAATAATTCTTCAAAGTCAGAGAGAAAACTGTCTCTCCACAACACAGAAAGCACCCACACACACACCTACAAGGTAAGTAGGCCCCCAAAGCTCACATGAATGCACGAAGTGAACACACACAATGGAAAGCGTCAAGCTGAGATTTGAACGAGGTCCCAGATTCTCTCAACCTTGATCCATTCCACTTTCCAGTTTAAACTTCAGAGTCTGAACCGGAAGGTCCATCACAAACCGCAGTGATGAAAATAGAAAGGAGAAAAATAACAAGCCGAATTTTTAATTACAGTTCTGTGGCGTGGGATGACAGTGAGGCTGAACTTTAGGTAGAGAATGTACGCATCAAAAAAGAGACGTATACATGTCGGAGTACGTCCATGTAGACACACACTCACACACACACCGAGAAGGTGTTAATGATTAGAGGACGAAGGGAACACAGACACACGATGGAGGTTGTCCCTGCTGTTTCAGAGAAGAGGATTCTCAGCTTGACTAAATGATATAATGAGCTGTTATGTTCTGGGTGACGAGATGAGAGGAAAGGACAGAATGGAGGAGAGAGGAGGACATGAAAGGAGAGATCAGAAAACAAATACAGACACACTCCGCATTACACCTTTTTTCCGAGCACCTTCAAACTGTGACAAAAGTCTCAGCTGTGAGAAAGGTTAAGATTTCAATTTTGGTGGCTACAAGTCACAGCAGTGCAGAAGGAGAGGCAGGAAAGATTAAAGGGTGAGGGCGGCATGTTTTGAAGGTGGTAAGAGTTAGGGGTCTAGGTTATTACTCATTTGTCATGTATTAGTTTAAAGGACTGTGTGTGTGTGTGTGTGTGCATCAGGTGAGAAAGGTGGAGGAGGGGTGGCGTTGAGATGCTAAAGGTCTCTGTTGATGATTTGCACGCTCCATCGAGCTGACTGCTGGGGCGTATAAAGCGACATGGTCGGTTCCTTCAACCTGCCTGACCTCAATCTCCACTCTACACCAGGTCCCTGTGCTGCCTGCCCACCCTGTGGAGCCCCTCCTTCTTGTACACCTCCCCTTCTCACTGCCAAACACACACACACACACACACCTGGAAAAAAAAAAAGATCAAGCAAGTCCATCCCACAAGGGCTGAGTTTTCCTGCAATCTGACCTTCAGATTAAATGTCCCCTCTGCACACACACAGAGAGGCAGAAAGCTGGCTCCCTGTTTCTTATCCTGCTCTGAACCCAGAGCCACAAACTCAAAAGAAAACACAGTGGAATTTGTTTATCGCAACAGCCAGACACCTGTCTCCTCCGTGTAAGGCTAATGATTTGTTTATGGCTGTGGTGGTGCCCTGCTGTGTGCATGCACATGCCTGGATTTCCATAAACCTGAAACTTAAAGCATTTAAATGATGAGAAAGTGTATAAAATGCATGCACTGCACCCCAAGTTGCATCATGTCTATACATTTCCAATACGTACAATTTACTTTAATATTACAAACTTTGCATGTGAATCAGAAACAACCACATCTATGGAGAGTCAGACTGTGTCAGATCTTAGCACTAGAGGGCACTAGGGCTGCGTCTATATCCAGTCTCCCTCCACCTGCAGAATATGTGTAGGGGAGCACATACTTTTCATATGTAGGGTCCTTATCGCTCTCTCTAAATCTCTCTTCCTCCCTCTTCTCACTCACTCTATCGGTAAGATCAGGCCGCCATCGGCCAGCTCTCAGGAGCTCTTCAGCCCTGAGAAGGTCAGCTGAAGGAAAACTTCCTCCCATCTGGCTCCATTAAGGCACCTGTGACCTTCGGCTCCCGTGACGAATGTACGCGTGTGCTCCTATGTGTGTGTGTGTGTGCATGATTCTAGTCGGCAGCAATCATGTTCGTGCCATCGCGCCATTGTTTATCGCAATCAAAGCCTCGACTGCAAACACACACACACACACACACACACACACACAAACGACACTACATATGCCAACACAAGCCCTTTTCTCCTCTCTCCTTTGTAAATGAAATCAATAGACACAGCTATCACATCCTTATTCTGTCACTGCACATCTGTCGCAACAAGAGGCAACAAAAGAGCAACATGGTTTTCTAGTGAGTACACATGACCTGACACACACACACACACACACACACACACACACACACACACGCTACCAGGGGCACGAATATTAAAAGAATTACTTAAATTATTACAAGATCCACTGGCTGAAAGTCAGTGGCAGACGGTAACTGCAGAAACATGCATGTGACTGTATGTGTGTGTGTGTGTATGAAAGTATGAAAAAGTATGAAAAGTATGAAAAATGCTAATGCAGATCCCATTATTCTGATTGCATAAAAAAAAAGATCCTTCTTAAAAATACTCATGCGTATGGTGGTTGTTTATATAAATTGATAAATAGAATAATCGCAACATAACAACTTGCTTAGAGTATCGGAATATATTGAAATCTAAACTCCCCATATTCTTAAAAATACACAGCCCTAGTACTGGTATCATCATTTTTAAAGCATACCAAGCCCTAGTGTGTG
>CAFUXE010000061.1:926116-936338 GCA_903364295.1 Serranus cabrilla | reverse complement strand
GGGAGGGGGTAGAAGAGGACAGTGCGAGGGAGGAGGGAGGGAGAAACAACAGAAAAACAAAACACAAAAAGAGCAAAAGGGAAAAAAAGCTAAATGCAGCCAACTGAGCAGTAGTGGTAGACAGAGGGAGAAATACATATAGAGACGTAAAGGGGGAGCTACATGAAGAGAAAGAGGGTCGATGGAGAGGGGGATGGGGGGCAGAGAGAGAGGTGGATCCAGCTCCATTAGGCAGAGGAAGGAGGGTGGAAGGAGTCCCAACCAACCAGCCAGAGTCTAGACAAGGGAAACCAGCCTAATAATCACCTGGGTCTCTCCCCTCTGGAGGACAGGGAGGCTGGGAGGAGGGGGAGGAGTAAAAGGAGGAGGGGATGGAGGTGGATGGATTGGAGGAGGGTGGACAAGTAGGTGAGCAAAAGTAGCTTTTTTAACTGGCTGCTGAATGAATACAAACTGTAAAACGGCATGAGTTACTGATCTGAAAATGATGCCTCAACAAGGAGCTGGGCACACTAAAAGCATGTTGTCATCAAATTCTATATATTGTTGTGTGAGTTGTGCACAATATGTTGTTTTGTATGCAAGTGCCAAAGACACATTTCCATTTAATGCAAATTTAATGGACAATAAAGTAATGTGAATCTGATTCTTATTTTAAAACCATTAGCTAAAATGCTGCTCTAAAGGTCTCCACTCTTTGGACATTTTTCACACAAGATTTTAAAACTTGGCTGCAGAGATTTTCTGGCTTTCACCCAGAAGATAATGTGTGAGGTCAGACACTGATTTTGGCTGTTTGATGGAGTTCAGGTCAGAGCGGAGGAGTTCTTCCACACGAGTCAATTAATAAATCGACAGTAAATTGATCTACAGCCATTCTATGATTATTGTTTCAATCAGTTTTTGATATGTAGTAAATAAAGCAAAAATAACAAAACCTTTTCAGTCACACCGTCTCCTAAATACATTTTGTTTGTGACAGATTTTGAATATATTTTTGATTCATTAGCAGAGCTGCTCAAGATTAAAAACAAACACATAGAGTTTAGATCTTCACTTAGTCGATTAGTGAATAGCCTTCAAGAAATCCTGCATCAATTTTGATAAACAATTATAGAAAAAATTCATAAATAAATTAATTGTTATAAGTCGATGTATCAAAATAAGGATAATAATAATAATAATAATAATAATAATAATAATAATAATAATAATAATAATAATGATAACTTTTATTTGTATAGCACCTTTTGAAACTAGTTAAAAGCTGCTTGACAATAAAACAAAGGACAATTAAAAACACATAATAAAAGCAATTTAAATAAGTAGAACATCAAGAAAAGGTTATACGATAAAATAAATAAACCTGTTTGTTAGTTGCAGCCAATTAAAAAAAAACATTTCCTCATGGATCTGCCTGAATATTGAAACAGGGTCGTCCCTGAACCACAAAGTTCAAAGCACATTAAACACGGGTCTAAATGTGTCTTGTTTAGCCGTAGAGCATTATAAGTGTCTCCATCCACTAAAGAGCAAACACGGACACGGTCACAGCAATAAATGGAGCATCTCAGCCCTGAAATAGATATTTATCTTCTCAAAGTGAAAGTAGATCGTCTGAAAGAAATCTGTACAGAACACGCAGACAGAAGGTGAGCGACCTTAAGTCTCATCCTGTCTGCTTTGGGTTCAGTTCAGTCCAAGTTCAGTCCGTCCCCGTCCTGATTCTGACCCAGAAGTTTCCTCCTTCATGTGAAGGACGGAGGAGCAGAGGAGCAGCAGAAACAGAAGCTTCAGCCCCCACAATGTCATGTCCAGGCTCCCTACAATACTCAGTTAATGCCCTGTCAATCAAACCGAGACGGTTCTGAAGGCCCCACCGCTGTGATTGATGCTTCAATTAACAACCCGCTCTGACCTCCAGAATTGTTCATTTGAAATTGTAATTAAGCAATTAGGGGCAATTAAGAAACAGAGACTGCTGAATGAAAGTCAGAAGACAATTTGAGAGAGTGAGAGAGAGAAACAGAGAGGGAGAGCAAGCTGTCCAAATTAAACCTCTCAGAGAGAAACAAAAACCCCATCTCGCTGCAGAAACTCCAGGGAACTCTCAACTTGTGGTGAACTTGCAGCGGCCGCAAACAGTTTAGTGTAAAACCTAGAAGGTCAAACGAATGAATTTTGTCAGACAAGTACTTATCTCCTGCATATTAATTAGAGCGGGGTGCGGTGAGGGCCGTAAATGCCGGGCTTATCTTTACACGGAAAGGAAAAGGAGCTGATTGAAGCAGGATTACAAGCTCCTGAATAAAGCTCCTGGCATCAGCAGCATACCTTTTGAGGAGAAGGGAAACTGCTGCTTGTTCAAGAGAAGAAAGTTTAACTTGCAATGTAATGCACATTATCAAACATTCAAATGTGATGCCTGTGGGAGGAGTGACGCAGGTGCTTCTCCATGAGCAAGACCCACCTGTGCCTTAAGGTGGGCAGCAGGAAGCAGGCCTGTGATTGGAGGGACACAAATGTACTGTTCACTAAGCCCCGCCCCCTCTGTTACTCCCCAGTGTTGCCAACTTGGTACCTTTCATGCTGGATTTAACGTCTTTTCAAACCCTCTGAGTGTGACTTTAATTCTAAAAAGCAACAATTTTATCAAATTTATTCAGACCATTAAGGAGAGCAAATAATATATTCAAATATATTATTTTGTCGTTCATTCTTATGCATAGCGTTTACAGTCGTCACAGTTCACAGCTCTTATGCCAACACAGCGGGGTCTCCCTCTTCTCCTGCGTCATGCACAGGGAGTGTGTGTGCGGCAGGCAGAGCACTCATAAGATCAAATCACTTCATTCTATGTGGCGACCTGTCCAGGGCTCATTTTAACCACTAAATGTACTGTTATGATGTTTATTTTTAAAAATCACTTTAAATGTTTTCTATGTTAAATCTCAACCTCAAAAGTACAATATCTGCCTCAAAACGTAGTGGAGTAGAAGTATAAAGTTACATAAAATGGTATAAGTACCTTATTATAGTCAAGTACAGTACTTGAGTAAATGTACTTAGTTACATTCCACCACTGTTGCCATGACAAACGAATTACCCTTGAGCATCAGTGGAGCCACTTAAGGGGGGATTTGAAAAAGGAGGAGGAGGAAAGAGAAGCCGTCATATCACTGATACACTGTAAAATTCTACCTGACATTTTATTACAGAAGCCAATTCGGGTCACCGGGGCACGTGGTCAGTGACCCTCTAATGATGTAGCAGTGACAGAACATGGCAGATGGCGTGACCTGCTCCACGGACGGAAGTAAATGACACAAAACTCTCCCTCCGTCTGTCTCCGTCTCTCTCATTGTCTCCCCCTCTCCCTCCCAGTCTGCACTGTGCTCTCAAATTGATGGCGGTATTTGTCTGTTTATGAACACAGAGGTGACTTGTAATCAGCCTGAACGGGCGCAGGCAGCCCTCTGCTTCGGGCCTGTTAGTGCCACATAAGCTGCCACATCTGTTGGGAGGGCCTGCCAGGAGAACAGGTGAAGGAGAAGGAGAGGAGCGTAATCGGTACAGACAGGAAGAGGCGGCAAGAAAAAGACAGTAAAGAGGAGCAGGAGGGGAGGTGCTGAAAAAATAATTTGAACTATTATGTAAAAAATTAAGATAAGGCAAAAGCCCCTGAACTAAGTTGATAAAAAAGCATAAAAATTGCCAGAGTGTGAGAGCTTCATCTGTGTCTTCCTGTAAAAAGCAGACAATTCAGCTTCCAACGGAGGGAGAATAAAAGAGGTATGATGGAGGGATTGAAACGACGCAGGGATGATGGGGTAAAATTGGCCGTAAATCTCAGAAATGGATCAGAAATGGTTGGCTGACACCAGAGGACAACGCACATGGAGAGAGGAGACGGGGAGACAGGGAGGCAGAGAATAAGACACCAAACACACACACAGATTTCCTGCTTCACACATACGGTATCATGCAAATCTGACTGTTGAATAAAGAAAGAGAAAGCGTGAGGCTGTAGGAGTCGCAGAAGGAGGGCATTAGAGGAGGATTTCAAGGTGCAAAATTCATCTAGGTGCTGTGACAGGACTTAATACGTTTGTTTCGGATAGAAAATTAATTTTCTAATATTAAAAAGGTCAAAAAGAAGCCAAGGCAACAATGACCTCTTTGTCATCCTTAACAAATGATCCAAAATGGCGTTGTCAAATTGGTGGGGATATGTCGGCCAGTGATGAATGCTTCTGGTAATCAGCCAATCAAAAAGAATTCTTCTCCTGCTTTTGATAAATGAGCTGGAAAAGCAACGCTTTAGGAAGGAGATGGGTCCATTTGTTTATTTGGTCTCTTTTCCTTTTTTTTCATCCCTCTCCATTTCTCTCTTTTCAAAACAAACAACAGGGTAGCTTGGGAACAGATTATAGCTCCTTGCATCACTGACTCTTTCAGCCATTTTCCCTGCTGACCAATGTTCAGCTGCAGATGGTAAATGATGGAATTTTATGAAACAGCTTGAGCAGGCTTGCCTTCAGATGGGTGGAGAGGAAGTTTACAGCCAGTTTATGAGCATATACTTAGTTTCCTTTGCACAGTGGCTGTACTTGATGACACCTCTATTTTACATTTATCATTGTAGCTAACAAGTAAAGAGAACAGATACTTCTGGACTGACGAGGGCAGAAAACCCACCAACTGAACTTTGATTTCAGCTAAACATTTATCTGTCACTATGGTTCTTATGGTAGCAATAATCAGTGTATTACACAACCAGTAAACCCTGTACAACATGAGCAGCCCAGTGAAATCCTTTTGAATATGAGCCCAATATTCACCCCTCTAACTCCTAAACCACCTGAGTCTGAAGTAAGAATAAGGCTGGGATATATATAAATATAGTTTCTATTTTTACTTTAAGCAACACTTCCCCTGACGAGACTAAAAGCAAATATGAACTAATCCTATTAGCAGTGTTGTGTGAGTGGCAGGTGTCCCTGTGCTTAGAGCTCCACTGTGGTCCAAAAACTGTGGAGTCCTCCAACTCATAGGACCAAATGAGCCGTTTATCCCTAAAACGACCCACAGGAACGTTTCCTAAATTAGCGACATCACGTCATCAAACCTTCATGTAACAGCTGCAGTTTTAAACACGTGGTTAAGGGTTGTAGTTGCAGTTTTGGAACTTATGCATATAATGGAAATGTAAAGTTAAAATAAGGACTTTTGGTTCCACACAGGACCTGAACTGCAGACTCCACGTCCTATGTTTGATTCTTCGATCAACTTCCTCCCTACGCAGACTTTGTTGTTCTTTATACTTAGTCACTTGATTTGCTCATCTGCTCCCATCATAACACTCGACATGCCACCACAATAAACATAAATAGGTGCTGAAATAATAATAAGTTGAATCTTAATGGTGGAGAGCCAGCTAATCCTTGTCACATCGTGTTTCCTCAGTTTTCTGGGATTCCATGGATTTTTTGTAAATATCAAATTATATTTTTTAGTTTTCCCAGTTTGGCTTAAAGACAGAAAGTTTTGAAAGAGAAAAAAATGAATCAAATCAAAGAACGAACAACACAGATTTGACTCAAAAAGGAGTAAATCATGCACTTGTTCGCCCTTAATGAATGCACTTTTATACCTTGGGACTATTTTCAGCTGCGGATTAATACACATTGAGTGTGTTCTTCCTAAACCCCACAATCCTGCAGGCTTTGATTTCATTTCCTCTGAAGGGGAATATCTGCGATCTCTCTTTCTGCCGGCTGTATGTTGTGAGGAGTGACGGATGCGTAGCGCTGATGCCAAACTGTAACTGTACGTACTTTGTATTCATATATTAATGTAACCGTTCCAAGTGAGCTGGCTGATGGGAATTTATATCATTGATTTTAAAACATAATTTCTTGTTCAGGACAGATTTTCCATAAACACTAGTGAGCGCAAATGTTCTGAGCAGCGTTGAATTTATATACAAATATTTGTCAAATAAAAGTTTGTAGCCATCAATACCAATGCAGCTTAGATTGCTCCTGCAACAAGCTTTGATTTAAATGGCACTTGTCTGGGAACTCGCAGCCAGTTATTGAAGTTATTGCCTGAACAGAACAAGGAAGCTATTTTTCCAGCAGAAAGAGAGTGCAGCTGAATTCACAATGATGGAGAATCGCTTTGGAGTGACGAGGGTGTCTGTCACAAGAATGGTTGATGGGGTTTCAAACTGAATGGGCTCCTTTGTGCAACAGAGGGCAATGTGACTTTGAATTATGATGCCTTATGCACAGAATTGTTGGTATCTAAAGTAGTAAAGAAGTCGCAGTGATTGACAAAAAGTCAGGGTCAGATTGCACCTAAAGCCCCAAAGAAAAATTGCAGTGCACCTTAAATTAAATTAACATTCACCATCTGCATTGGTTTTTACTAAAGTTAAGGACGTACTTATTTACGAGACAGAAAGAAGCACATACTGAGCGCCTCAGTGCAGTGGACAACACACTAAATGATTGTTATTATGACTCGTTTCATTACTGCAGCGAGAGCATGAACTCTCATGTGGGATGCTGCATATTTATCACACCCTGTAACCAGGTTTTTCTGTCAATGAAGTAACTTTACAGTACATTTTATTTTCTATTTTCTAAGGAAAGGCATAGCTGGGAGTTTACTCATCAGGATATAGTTCTTAGATACATTTTCTGTGTTAAAAATCTTGAATTCAACAGATAATCTTTAAGCAGTGAAACATAATGAAACTGCTAAACTGAACCTGAAAGTTAAAGCTGTTTGCTGTTTTTGGTAAAATGTTATCCAATCAATGCAAGAGAAAGATTATTGTAATTCTTTGTGTAAATGGAGAACCATGACAGTAGGTTACTCTGCCTGTGCTTACTGTGAACAGTTAATTATATGTTTTTGTTGCCTACAAACAGCATCAACAGTTACAGTTTTTTGTCCATTTTTTATTTTCTGCTATCTTATACTTCTACTCCACCCAAATTCGGAGACAGATGTACTTTATACTCCACAAAACGTATAGATACATTTTGTAAATTTTTACATAACAATTAACTGTCAACAAATGAATTAAGTTGTAATATTAAAGGTTAAACTTGATTGATCCCTTGATGAAATTCCCAAATCACCCAGAAATATATGAAGCAATTAAAATGAGCTCCATGTTACCAGCTGCAACATTAAAGTGATGAACAATCAAAAATGGTTATTGCATTAAATAATATATATATATTTCTGAAATACGCCATTCTACAAGATGAGTACTTTTGCCACTTTAAGTATATATTTACGGTTATATTTGTACTTAAGTAAAAGATGTATGTATTGTATTTAGGCTGAACCTCTGGTATTTTTCACCTACACGCCTCTGCAGATGCAAGAACATCATAAAGCAGAAGATCATTTGCATAATTTTGTTTTCTGACAAATTCTTTTTAGGGTTAAATCTATTAAAGACAGAATTATCCACGCCGTACTTGAAAACTTTTATGCACAATCATAAGGGAGAAGTATGAAAAAGGGTAATGACCTTCCATTACAGCTGCTCTCACTCTCCTAGTTTTTAAACAAATGACTAATGGTCAGTTAGCAGCTAATAAATGGGCCACATATGCAAGTTTATCCCAACTGTTCTGCCGTAGTGGCTGCTGATCTCGTGTTAATGGAGTCCTCCAGTGGAGCCCTCCAACCCTGGTAGCCTCATTAGACTCTATGCCCGCTGTGTGAGATGAGCATGAATGGAGGGCAGCAGCACAGGGCCTCCTGGCTGCAGAGTTGGCATTGAAACTGGCATCTGGGAGCCCCAGACATGAGTAGTGTGTCTGATGGGATTAACTGGCTGTGGCGAGAGAGAGACAGAAGAGGAGAGGTTGTCCAAGCCTCCAAATTAACTCTGCAAGACTAAAGGCAATCATCAGGGAGACGGGGGGGCTGCGGGAGGACAAGTGCTGGTGGGATGGTTATCAACAGCGAAGGAGGAGGAATAGGAGGCATCTGACCAGCGGGAGTGGACTTAAGAAACATATGGCCCAATACTGTGTTGTCTGGAGGCTGCATTTATCGAGCCAGACAACTTAAAGTCACTGTGGTGGCAGGCCATTAAGTTATTTTATTAGGCTCCAGCAATATATGGTAAAAATCTGGCTGAATGTGAATGAGACTGCATATATGCCAAAAAGGCAATGACTCCAAACCCATGGGACCAAACTTTTCTTTATGAAGAAATGTATACTTGTGTGGGCTCATTAACTGTTTAATTTTAAAACCTTTTTAGAGGCTTGAATAGGTCAAATGAAATAATATTTCACAGGAAAAGATCAAAGATTTATCTGCAAATGCATTGATCTGATTAAAGATCTGCAAAACAAATATCATTTTTGTGTTTTTTTACCTTTAATTTCCTACTAGGAGTGACGCGATTTACCTGTATTAACAATAACTGTGAGGTTTAAAAAAGGAAATATTGATACACATTTGGAGTGCAATTAATTTGCCAAAAAACAGACAAAATGCAGAATATACAAAGTAACTGACATACATCATTATCATAAATAATTCAGTTTTAATAATCTTGTAGTTTAAATCTGATATCCTGACAGCTTTATTTCATGCACCTGCAATCCTCTTGTGACCCCTCAGATTCATCCCCCGACCCCTGAGAGGGACTCAACCCCAAAGTTGGGAACCACTCCTCTAAATAATAATGTGATGGTTGTAATTTAATTGTATACATCTATGAAAAAAATTCCTTTTTTTGGCTGGATAAACATTCGAGAACACCTGTTTGTGCATTGCAGTATTCTCGTAGTGTGATGAAAGAGTGTGTGTGTATATGTGTGTGTGTGTGTGTGTGTTTGCTCAGCATGTGCTGGCGTGTGTGAATGACAGGCATGAGTGGATCACCCTGCCATGACAGAGTCTATCGATCAGTGTGTCAGCGCCGGGGGAAAAGGTTAATCTGCCCGATGCCAGCCCCGCGCCTCACCCCATCTCTGGCCTGCCCTGCATCCCGCCCCGGCCCGCTCCCTCTCTTATCAGGATTAGAGGAGTGTACAAAAGGGCAGAGTATTCCCAGGACACACACTGACCTTCAGTAATCCCACCAACCTGCCGCTCTGCTTATAATTAACATCAGGAACAAAGAGAAAAATCCCTGGCCTGCCTCGTGTTCCTCTGACTGAAAGACTAAAACTGGAGGAGGGAAAAGTTACAGTAGAGTTTCGGACTGAAAGCACAGAGACTTGCTTCAGTAATACGTTTTGAATGGCCAGGAGAGCCAAGCTGACATTCTGGAGGTGCTGACTAGCCGATCCCGGCTCCCCAGTGCACACAGCCTCAACACAGATTGGAGGAACATGCTGAACCAAGCAGGGAGGCAGAAAACTGTTCTACCACCACTGTGGTGAAGGAATGTTGAGCACAGTATGGAGGACATGTGTGCATGTGTGCGTGGGCGTGTGTGTGTGTGTGTGTGTGTGTGTGCTGGCTGGCTCACTCACCGGGTCCCGGTTCATCTGCACTATGAGTTGTTTGACAGCGTGCAGCGTGGGTTGGGCCCATGGAGAGGGATCCTGCCAGTGACGATTCAGGTCGAAACCCATCAGAGAACACCTGTACACACACACCCGACAACACACACACACACAGTTTTAATGGAAAACTATACTGCGACCTGCCTTAAAAAAATATTCCTAATGATTAAAGGTATAACAGGTATAACCACTCCTGCAGAACCAAGAGTTACGTTACAGAGATGAAGAATGATTAATAAAACAAAAACATCTGCTTCATTAGAAAAGAGGAAGTTTTGAAATGGCAGATATAACATTAATAAAGCACTTGATTGAGTTTTTATTTTTTATATTTTATTATACTTCAATAAGAAGACTTTATTGCAAATTATTTGTCAAACAAATGTGACTGAACGTAATCATGCAGTAAAAGTACTGCTGACATTAAAGGTTCAGGTCCAAATGAAGTCACAAATCATTGCTGTTAAAGTCGAGCTAAAAGTCTTTTTTTCTATTTTGTCAGGTCGAGTTTAAAGCTAATTAAATTTGTGACTCGACTCTGACAGGAATCCAAGTCATGTGACTCGAGTCCACACTTTTCAGAGCTTCTGCTTCGTCTCTTCGAAATAACTTTCAGGAATTACACTTTGCACTCTCTTGCAGTATTTTTTATTTTTTTTTGCATT
>CAFUXE010000061.1:909274-925939 GCA_903364295.1 Serranus cabrilla | reverse complement strand
TTCGTCTCTTCGAAATAACTTTCAGGAATTACACTTTGCACTCTTGCAGTATTTTTTATTTTTTTTTGCATTCCCACTGATACTGTGTTACTCCATTTTTTTCAATCTTTATCAGGCATTGTGAGGAAACACAAAATCTTTACAAACAAAAAAAAAAAATCCCACTGTGACCTTTTGTTGGCTCCTTAACAGATGGATGGATGTAAACTGGTTTGAGGTGGATTTCTACTCTTAACTGTTACCAGCAACCTTCACTTCCTGTACTGTGATGTTTGCATGTAAAAATGAACCCTGTTTGTTGCCATCTGTATATCTTTTACTAAAGCTCTTGGTAATTATACAGGAGTTACTGATACTATGGAGCATCTGAGCAGTGCAGCCAGCCATGAAGAAAATACTCATCCCAGGTTAAATGACATTGATTCTTTGCTCTGCATGTATCCATTTCACTCTGCTCTGCACTGTATCCTGCAGGGACGGCTGTGTGGTGTGTGTCTGTATGTGTGTGTTCGTGTTTGTGAGAGAGATGCATGCATGTGTATGAATGAGCACGTGTGATTGGTGAGGTTAGGACTATCACCACTCACGCTTTGTCAATACGCTGCTCATCGCCACTCAATGTGAAAGCAAGCTAATGAAAATAGCCTTTAAGCAGTCACCAATCACAGTCAACATTATTATAGAGACTGTCACTGTTGGGCAGCAACTGAGCTTCTCTGCAAATATTTTGGGAGGCAGTGACGCGGCAGCGCCACTAGATGGCACTCACAAACACACTGGGAGCACATGCTGCTGATGCTTATCTCAGTGTGCATTAGTATTCCTGGGGCTGAGCCTATTAAGTAAAAGGCAATTATGAAGAAGGGAAAGAGAAGAGAGGAAAATAGAGGAGAGGAGGATGCCCACAGAGCTGCAGCAGCAGCGTTGAAGACGGGGAGGAGGAGAGGATGGACGGAGAGACTGGCAGAGAGAACAGCCCTACGGCCAAATACTATCTGCGAACAAATGCACTGCTGTGAGCTATATGAATTCATTAAGCTCCCTAAAGGTGGAGTTAAGAGGATATAATCCCACATAGCAGGAAATAAAACCGTGTAATGTGTGAATTCTCTTCTGCGATGCATTCAAATTAAGAATTAACATGTTTGTGCACCTGTAGTTGCCCAGGTAGACTCCGTCAGGATTCAGCATGGGGACGATCTTGAAGATCACATGATCTCTGAGGATCTGAGCCACGGGATGCTGGCTCACCAGGAAGTCGATCACACCTATCCAACACACGTACACAAACACACACGGGCACACAGAGGGAAATAGACTTGAAAAGAAAACCGAAGACGGGCTGGCAGTTAATTGAGTTTTGAGAAACAAAAGGAGAGGGAAGGACAGCGAGGGGGCATCGTCAGAATCGGGGGAGGAATAGGAGACGTCAAGCCCAAATCGATACAAATGGAATGGAGCTGACGGCGCTGGAAAAACAGACAGCACACAGCGGGCTGGAAGCCAACCCGTCTGATTCACGATAATGCACACACACACACACACACACACACACACACACACATTGCAACACACAACTGACACTGTAGGTAGATTAGATAGAAAAATAAGTCTATAGATAGATAGATAGATAGATAGATAGATAGATAGATAGATAGATAGATAGATAGATAGATAGATAGATCCCTTCCTCTCAAACAGCATCTCCACACCTCGTTAACGTTAATGGACTTTCCTCACTCTGCCTCACTGAGTCAAAGTACTGGACAGGGACCACTGCTAAAGGTAAGGCTTTGCCCTCTGTCCCTTTATCGCACCAGACCCTCGCCTCTTCAAACCGCCTACCTATAAACAAGGAAGTGGGACCCAGAAGGAGCGAACCTGCCCACTCACCTCAGTATGAGCAGGAGGCAGGGAGCTAAAAGTCATTAAATCCTGCTAAAACTACTGTACCGCACAAGGAGACAATTTCCCAAAGGTTTCTCAGTTTTCAAACTGTTTTATTAGTTTTGAGACAATGCTACCCTATGATATCCTCGGATTGTGTTTCCTGAGATATTATATAGAAGCACATGTTCTCGCACCTATTCCTGTAACATTCAGACATATGAGGTTCAGGTACAGAGCATTTGTCTTAAGGATGTTTTAAAGAAGCAGTGTGCAGGATTTAGGGGGATCTATGGCAGAAATATAATCATAACTGTTTTTCCATGAGTGTATAATCACCTGAATCTAAGAATCGTTCTGTTTCATTAGCTTTGAATGAAGCCTTCATATCTACTAAGGAAACAGGTCTGCTTACAGACTGACGTAATTACTTACCGCCTTCACAGGTAGTAACAGAGGCATTAAATTTGTGAGAAGGGATCAATGTAAACCGGTGGAGCCCACAAGACTATATGTGACGTACGTTATTTGTAGTCAAACACTCGGTTAATAAAACAGGAAGTGGACCGTATCAACAGAAACACGCCTCTCAGTTCGACAGTAATCAAATCATGTTCAGCAAAAATGCAGAACAACTTCATGTTTCACTGTCATGTTTCTACAAACCTGTAAATGCAAACCCGTATTGAAAACTTGTCATGGAGTTCAAAATATGAGGACAAATATAGTCCAAAGGAAACCCAAGTAAAGATGCTATTGAGTTGCATCATGGGAAACGTAGGATCTAAACACCCTCTTCGAATGTTATCACTCGATTGAATGGGCGTTTTCAGCGGTTTTCAGTCTCATAGATACGAGTTTGACGACCTGCTTCACTAACTCGTCAGTTCAGGACTCTTATCATCTATTTGCAAACATAACTTACATTTATACAAAAGTTATTTTAACCTAAACCGTGATGTGATGTAACCAGAGTGTTTGGTTGCCTAGACATAACCAAATACTTCAGTTCACAACATCAATCATATGTCACATGTAGGTGTATTAGGTCGGGTCTTACTCATATCTATGTGACTGATGATGCTCTTTCAGTCAAGTGATAACATTTAAAATAGGTAATCCAGATTTTGGGATCTTCAATCATGCTTCTGTGCACTATTTTTCTAACGTGTCACAAATCCCAATAGCAAAAAGTACACAGCAAGTGTTCCTAAATACAGAAAATACATTGAACAACACATTGACTATTATTTATGTTAATGAAAAACATGTATCTACGTTTTAAACACCGCATATAATGAACTCAGACACATTTTGGTTCTGCACGACCAAACAACAGGCCAGCGGAGCTGCGTCTGAATCAATGAAACGGGGCACCGACCTAACATTAAAACTTTACCTTGACAAATAAAAGAGGCAGGAGACTCTCCGGGGTGAACACGAGATGTGAGGAAGACCAGCTTCTTCTCCCTCTTCGGACCTCGATGATCTGAGTGAGAAAGGTGTAAAGAAAAGTAAAGGCAGAGGGAGAAAGGAGTTGTTGTTAATGCACAAGTTGTAGTTGACGTATAGAAAACAACTTTAAAAACTCTTATGTTCAGATGAGCCTAAAATATTATTATTTTAAGTTGAGCTGGATACACAAGTATCCGATTACAATCCAGCATGAGTGGCCGGGTCAAAACACACACAGACACGGCCGTCCATTTTTAGCCAGACACACATGAATCAAACATCAAACCAACACAGGGCCAGAATATTCAGAGGGCCGAGGTGAATTATAGATCTACAGAGGTCGGGATCATCCAGCAACAGGTGTGACCCGACAGAGGTCTTCTTTGATTTGGGTCTTCATGTCTGGGTGAAGACTTCTCTCTGGCTAGACACTTCTCTCCTGCCCTGCTCGCACTCTGTCGGACAGCTGAGTTGTACCTCGGAGACTTTTCTTAAACATTTTCAGTCACTCTACTGCTGGATTTTTGCATAAGTAAAGTTCTGTGAACCTTTTGACATACTTTTAAAACCTGAAAATGGTCAAATAGGGACATTTTCCGAAGGTTCTTCCCTCAAGATAATTCAGAATATGGACTTTTTATTCCTTCACTCCGAAACTATTAAAGACGAGAGAATGATGTGAAGTGTTAACACATTTTATATGATGCCTGTGAGATGTTTGTGAGTGAATTTCCAGAGTCTGGAAAGGGATATACTGGGGCAACATCTAAGGGTTTACTTCTTACAAAATGTGACAGATACACAAGCTTGGAAAAGAGAAAAAATGACTGATTATTCAACCACAAATGAGACAAGAATTAGCTTACTAGACCAGGAGCTCTCAAAAGTAATATTTTCCTGGGCTGTAAATTCCAGAGACGGTTTATGGTGAAATGCTGTATTTTAAAAGTCAAAACCAGTTGTAAGAGATTATGTAAACCTCCTTTATTACAGCAGATATTTTGAGAATCATTCTTACTCACATTTCTCAAATATTGTGCAATAAACAAACTGCAAAAATAAAAACAAGCGGTCTCCATAGGGTGTTTGCAGCCCAGTTGATAATCACAGAGGTCAAAATTTTGCTGTTTTCTTGGCCAGTGTTTCTCCTCTAATCTGCTGTTGCTAATGGATGAAAGTGATTGCGTGCCTCATCGCTATACACAAACTTAATATCTTATCGATTCGTCCACCCGCTTCTGCTGAGCAGAGAAAATGCTAATTAGCAACAGGCTATGCACCTTTCCTTCTCCTTAATTCCAATTTAGCCTCCCAGCAGTGTGTGAGTGTGTGTGTGTGTGTTAGGGGTCGTAAACAATAATAATAAAAAAAAAAGCGTTGTTCCATTTAAGTACTCTGCCTCTGATTTTATTTCGCTTTTCTCTCCCTCTGCCCTTCACAGAGACAAATGGCTTTGCCATTCAGGAGTCTCCGTGGAGCGGGGCGGGCCGTTTGTTGTAAATGTGAGTGCTTGCGGTTTGGCCGGCCGCTGGGTGCTCGGTGGCTGTGAAATTCCATCACTTAGAAATTCTACTTTGGCCTCGACCCCAGGCCACCACACAGGCTCCTGATACGAGAACACACACACAGACACACACACATACACACATTGTACTGTACAAAGCTGCAATCAGGAAAGAGAAAAAAATCACAGGCAGACATACACGCAGCCTTTCTCCCTACAGTAAAACCAAGAACCCAGAAAGTTGTGAGCCAAACCGGAGGCAGCTGCCAAGGTCCCGACTGTCGGGGAATTCAACCATCGTGGCCATGCTACATTTAGTCTCAGTGCTAGTGTGCCCTTGCTGCTTCATCAAAACAATCTCTTACAGCAGGCTCCTGGAGCTTACAATGGATCCACTGTTTATCCCACATTGCTGTGTCTGTGTGTACGTGTCTGTGTGTGTGTGTGTGTGTGACTGTGTCTCCTCAGGGCTCTCACAAATGCTCCCCAAGTAGCTGTTGTGTTTATGTGTCTGTATCTCTGCATTCCTCTGTATCTGGCTGTGCTCAGCCAAGCATTGTAGCACAAAATTAAGTCCCACTATTCCATAGGCGCCCCGACGCCGAGAGGGAACCAGCAGCACACCGAGCGCCACAGCGCGGCTGCATGTAAAGGGAAATCACTTTTTTTTTTGGCTCAGGTGGGGGTGACATGTAACATGAAGGTGAGGGTCATGTTCTGGTTGAGCACAGCGCTGCAGGAGCGTCTCCTGACCTCAAGGTGTCAGTAGAGATCAGCAGGCGGGGGGCCGTCCGAGAGGGAGCCGGGAAAGAGGGAATGAGAGGCAGAAGTGAAAGAGAAAGAGAAGGAAAGGGATTTGACTGAAAGGGAGCTTTCGAACATAACAGAAATGATTCAGCTTGGGTTCCTGGAACTCCTTCTTTCTTTGCAGTTTTTTATTATAAATTGTAGCAGGAGGGAAGAACAACCCAGAACAATGTTTCAACAGTAAATTCCTTCCATGCTGAGCTGAATGTCAAACCAGCATCACGGCCAACCGACTGAGCAGAAACACTTTAATTCAACTCATCATCTTTGTTTGTCTTTTGGGATGTGCAACATTCTCCTCCAAGTCTTTAATCACGAGTTGGTTTGCATTATATGCTGTATGTGTGTACATTAGGGCTGCAGCTAATGACTATTTAAATTATTGATTATATTTCTGATTAGTGGATTCATTATTTAGAGCATGAAATGATCGAAAATAGTCAAATATGCGCAGCATAATCTCCTGCAGCCCACTGGGACGTCATAAAAATGCTTGTTTAGTTCAACTAACAGTCCAAAGATCTTTAATTTACAGTGATATAAATGAGGTTTAATGCATTGGAGAAGCTTGCATCAGCATTTATTTTACACTTTTGTCGGATAAATGACTTTAATGAATAATTGATTAACAGCTGCAGAGTAATTTGCTGTCCATTGACTGATCGATTCAACGGCTCGACGTTCATTATGGTTGAGAAAAAGTTGAATTTGTCTCCTGCTGTTTGTGCTGTTTGTGTAAATGTGTGATATTTGTGTTTTTAACAGCTGATACAGATATTTAGAGTGAGGGGCTGATGGTGATAATTTGATAAAATACAACAACTAATTAAAACAGACACACAAAAATGTTGAACTTAATGAAAATGATTTTAGTTTAGTTATTATTTTAAAAACTTTTAAAACATTTTCTTTCTTTCTTTTTTTTAGAATTTCTAGAAAATTGAGTTGACAAATAATGAGCACGAGCAATAGAAGGAACAAACTAAATATCTTTTGAATATCCTGAAGAAGATGGTGAAACCAAACGCTGAATTTAAAGGTAGAGATTGGCCAAGAATGTTAACAGTGACCATGATGTGTTTATGATACGTTATGTTAATTCTTGACTGCTTGTTTCCTACTTTCCCACTTGTTTCCTGCCCCTCTTTAACCTTCCTCTGTCACAGCAGCTCAGAGAGCAAGACTTAAAAATATATGGAAGTACAAACATAAGGAAGAGAAGGAGGAAGAGAGGGAATGAGAGTGAGAGGGTGGAGCAGCAAGGGGAGGAGGGACGTGACAATGAGTGAGTGAAAGCAGCGGAGGCAAAATTTATGCCCACACTTCCAAATCAAAGTGCTCCCTCAGCATATTTCTCACCTGCCAAAGTCACGCGCTGCACTGTACGGCACATTGCTGCTCATTCTCTCGCAGCTCGCCGAGAGGAAAAAAAAATTAAAGGATGTCAAACTACGATCAGCTCTGATAAATATGTAAATTACTGTAGAGAAGAAAAGTGCCTGTGAAAAACAACATAAATCTAATGGATTCTGAAGGTCAGCCCTGATTGTGCTGGTCAGCTCTTTCTGTGACAGCAGTCCTGGGAACTTTGGGTTCAATCTCATAAGTTGTGACATGATGCAATTAACTGAGATCTTCGTCATCATTCTTCTTCGGCAGGTACAAAGGAAGCCCTGTCAAGACCTTCGTGAAGCATCATGGCATATATTTAAATACATTTACCCACTTTAAAAGTAAATCTGATTCAAGGAGTTGGAGGCAGATTTTGCTTTCTCTTTTTTTAATATCACCTGTGTCCAAACTTTGACACGTGGAGGCTCAGGAACAACTTCAAGACTAAACTGTATGACTATCTTTGTCTAATTGGACACTTAATAGCATCTTAGGTTTTATATTAAAGTAGCTTTATTTAACATTTAGAAAGATAAAGTGGAGTAATGGCATCACACTCCCTCTGTGTGTTTTAATCTGAGCACTTCTCTGTTGTGGTAGCTGGTTCATGAGACAATGCGTCCCCGAACAGACGCAAGTCTGGTCCACCCTCAAAAACGACCCCATAGGTCACTGATACAAACAAATACGACCCATATTTACATTTTAGACTGTCCTCCATCGCCATCTAGTGGCTGCCATAGTTATGGCGGCTAAGTGGAACATAAATCACGGTCGCACTCGAGTGGATGGACTGAACAAACGTCTGACTTTCACCCAGGAGAACGGGGTTCATGTCCCATGTAATAACAAAAGTAAACGATGTGAACTTCAGTGCATCACATTTTAACGCAACTCGTAACTACTTCACTTCTGACATTTACGTACATTTATTTACTGTTTGAACTGTCTTTTGTAACACCTAAACTGGCAGTTTTTTTGCCCTAAACCTCAATCAGTGGTTTTGTTGCACAAATTCAACAAAACTGCAGCTTTTTTTTTACAACTGCGAAACCGTATATGTATGTATGACGTGTGCACTGTTTTTAGTGATACAACGAACTGCGAATGTGGATTGTTTTGACAAACACTAATATGGATGAAAATGACAAACGACCTACTCTGTCTTGTAGTTTGGAGATGTTGTTGCATATTGGACACAAACCTTTTGCCTCTCTTTGTTTTGTGCCGCTTTTTAAGTGTTGTATGTCTTTTTTTGGTTTCTCTTTGTTATGTGTATCTGCAACTCTTTGTGGTCTTTTGTGGTTGTTTTGTCCTGATTTAGGTATTTTGTGTTTCTTTGCACTTGCATTGTGTCTCTTTGTAGTCATTTATTTCTTTGTGGTCATTTTGCATCTTATTGTGGTCAGTATGTGTCTCTTCAAATGACATTGGGCAGGCCTGTCCGTGCGTGCATGTTAGTGCATATAAGGGCTACCATGTGTGTTAAAAATGACACCATGGGGTCCTGACTCAGTGCACACATGTGTGAGGTTGGGAAAACAAACCCAGCTCAGACTCTGAACCAACACCTTTAAATCAGATGAGAAATGGAAAATCTTTGGCACACGATGAGGAGGAGAGCTGCAACATGCTGCAGCCCCAGTACACAGATACAATAAAAAAACAATGTCACACCGGCCACAGCTTTATAACACATTATACCGCAAGTTTCAAACCAAGGCCTCTCTCTATATCCGCCTCCCCCTCTCTCTGCTCTGTGGGCTTTACACTGTAATAAATTAGCCTCACTTTGGCGAGATGGCAACAAGACACGCTTGGCGCCCTGCTCAGTGCGTCATATCGAGGATGGGCGCGAGCTGTAAATTGTCACTGGCGTTGAATTTATACAGAGCCTTGGGACGAGATGCAGCACCGTGTACTGCCCAGCTGAGTGAGCCCCAACAAGCATCAAAGCTCTGCACCTCTTCACACCCCCCACGCCTCGCTCCACCCGCTGACACCACCCTCACCACCTCAAGGACACACACACACACACACAGAGGAAGAAAGAGACTGAGAGGGACGGGGATATGCGCTGAAGTGCGGAGGGCTCTAAAGTGATAAGAGTTTTATGATGCTGTTTTCTTCTCCAGGAATTGACCAGGTCCCTGACTTAAAATTTCTGTGTGTGTGCTTGTGTCTGTAGGTGCGAGAGAGCCTGTGGCATGTCTCAGATTTATTCAGCTCATCTTATTGTGCGGAGGCAGGGGCACTGCCAAGGCCTCCTCACACATTCATAAAGCATCCCCTGTCACTTCACACACCACACATTACACAGCTAAACTCAGGGCGAGGTGAGGAGGGGGGAGAGAGAGGGAGACGCTGTAAGAGAGACAAACGGCGTCCCTGCATACACGCCGCTAATTGTCATACAATGGGGCCACAGTGTTTCCTCTGAACTGACGAAGAAAGGAAGCTGCAGAGGAGAGGATGTTTACACAGACAGCTGGATGGACAGAGACTCAGGGGATGATTGATACAAAGACAGAGGACACCGAGGGGGAGACAGGGAGACAAACAATAAGACAGAGGTGAAGCCAGAACAAAGAGAAGCAGAAAAGAAAAGAGAACACATGAAACTTTACTGAGCTCCTCCAAAATATAACTCCTGTTATTCTCCTCCTTTGTTGTTGTTCTCACCACAAACTTCAAATTCATACATTAAACCATATCTGATATTATCATGTTTAATTATAATTTCTGCACATTTTATTTCCCGCATGAGGGTTTAGTTGTTATTTTAAAACATATTGGACTAAAACTCTGTTCGGGAAATACTGAATACTATTTCTATGTAATAAAAGTAATAAATACTTAATGGTATTAAGTATAAAATGACTCAGACCTGCCAATGAAATATCCACCATTTTTTAGTTAGCTATTGTTTACCATTTTAGTTGTAGAATGGGAACATTTAGATAATAAAACCCAAAATTTCAGTAAAAATACAACGTACAGACAGTACATCAGTGCTTCAAGACATTTCTTCAAACTCTTCCCCAACTTCCCAGTTCAGACTGAATGCACCCTGACATGAACTGATTATATTCACAGACAAACAACAATTTTGAACTGGACAGATGGACAGAAGACACAGAAACAAGAGGGACGAGAGACAGAGAGTCACACTGGGTTGAGTCTCCATCATCTACTCATCCTACACCACTGAACCGCCTCCCTCCTTCACTTCCTCTCCGTGTCCTTATCCACCGTATCCACCGAGATGTGTGTGTAGCTGAAGAGAGCAATCAAGAGCAGAGATGTGGTGGTCAGAGGTGTATCTGAGTGTGTGTGTGTGAGAGAGAGAGAGAGAGAGAGAGAGAGAGAGAGGTCTTGGGAGGGGATCACAATGGCCGTGTCGAGACACATCCAGACAGAGAGGGGAGGGACAGAGAGAAGGAGGGAAAAGAAAATTGGGAGTGTCATAAAGGGGATGAAGGGTAGAGAGGGAGAAATAAAGAGAGAGAGAAAGAGGAAAAAGAGACAGAGGGAAGGGCGGGAGCAGAGGAAACCCTTGAGATGACAGCATGTAAATACGCCAACGGCGGGCCTCTAAAGTGGAGATGAAGAGGCGGCAGGATAAAAAGCTCTGAGCGCTGTGTGATTATGGATCAATTTGCCGCAATCAAGCCCCCTTATGGCTGGTCCCTGTGAAATGGAGAGATTTCTGCTCCTCAAGGGCAGCCGTGATGACAGTGGAGGTCACAGACGATGGGAGTGGCAGAGTGACAGAGGGAGACACGCTGACGGAGCGAGAGCAGCGTCGGGAAGAAGGGAAACGATCCGTCCTGAACAAGGTGTTAGCCGGCCATCAGCATTCAAGCCCGAGCTGGGCGGCTTCATAATGATGTTAATGATGAAAGGTGGAGGTGAGATGAGGGAAGCAGACTGTGAGCCTCGGTCCTGTCAGGGTCACAGATGACCAGTCAAGTGGATGCACCACCACAATAACCATCTGAATGATTGAAACACCAACATGGCACTAAATCAGAGGCAGAAACGTGCTTTGTCTCAGCTGTAACCACACCCACACAGCCTGAAATCAAATAATGTATCAATTTCTGACTGAAGGTGAACAATATTGAGACATAAATGTTTAATTGCCACCAGGGAGCTTCGCTGCCTTTCACTGTATTACAGGTTGGAAGCAGCAAGGTTAAACGAACCATTAGAGTCGTCAGCGTGTATGCTTGTCAACACGACCTTGTCAGACGGAGTCACCAGAGGATTTAGAGGGGAAAATTTTGATTAATATATTGTAAAATATTTTGTTTTTTGCCATTTTTAAGAGGACAGTTGAGAGCATTTCCCCAGCTTTGGAGAAATTTCTTTGTAGTTAGATTTCCCAGTATCCTTTTTTTGTTTTTTTTAAATATGGGCCCTGTAAATTTTTCAACACATTCTGACCTCATCATGGATCTACATTTGGACAAAGAGCTTTCTCTATAAACGGCTGACAACTCTGCAACATGCTGCCGAATGATATCAAATGAATTCCCTATATAAAATCTTTCACAACACAAGTTAAGTGCTGACACAAAACAAACCAGAGCCGTTCCCTTTTTTAGCTAAATGACCAACAGAAATCTCTATCAGATGATCTGCTACAACAGTTTCTTCATTTAAAAGCAGCCTGAAAATATGGTTTTCAGCAGCATTTTGGTTCAATATAAAGTGTGTGGTTAACGGGTTAAACAGTCAGGAATCAGTGTTCGGTTTCCTTTTTAACAATAATAATACCTTATTTACTTTTTATTGTAATACTGTTTTTATGCTACCTTGTATGATTATATGTATGTAATGCCTTCTCATCTTATGTGTTTTTATTATGTACGATGCTTGTCTATACAGCTATACAGGTGAATAATATTGTTTATGCACCAACCCTTTACCTTTTTTATTAATCATGATTTATTGTACTTACAGTACAAAGCTTGTACAACCTGCATAAGAAATGTTATATAAATAAACTCGACTTGATCAAGGTGTGTTGGTTTACTTTGGTATTTCTTTGTTTGCAGTGAATTGTGGTTTTACAATACTGTGTATTTTAATTACACTGCACATAGGGACATGAGTTGAGAATTAACAACAGCTATAAATTCTCATGCTTTTGTACTGGAAGTGTGTTAAATGAAATATAAAAAAACATAATAAATAAAAGAGATGCAACTAAGATTTAAATCCAGTAAGGCATCCAAAATAAATAAATAAAAAGGACCCTTTCCTTATGCGGTGGAACTGTGTAATATATTACAATAAACACATTTAATTTTAAAACAATAACTCCAAATGCTGAGGTCTAAAATGTGTTGAGGGGCCAGAAAAGATGGATGAATTCAGCCTCATGACCGCTGTCTGCTGTGTGTGTGTGTGTGTGTGTGTGTGTAACCTTTATTCATTGTCAGGGCCAACAACACGCTTTCCTTCATGCCTTTCAGAAGCGAGCCCGTATCTCTTACAGTCACACACTGTTTCATGGAGCCTGTAAGTGCAGAGAACAAGTGTGATAGACAGTTGGCACAGAGGGCGAGACAGAGATTCTCTGAGAGAGAGACAAAGAGGAGGCTCTGTCAAGTATCAAAAGCAATAGGCCCTTTTAGCGATATGATACGGACGTCTGGCGCAAAGTCAGAGGCGGGGACTGCTTAGGGTTTCAAGGCATTGGTCACAGGCGTTTCTAAAACCCTGACTTCTCCTCTCTTGCCTTCAGAAAATGATGACAGGAGGAGAGGGACATAAAAAGGAGGGATGGCTGGTCTGTGCGCGGCATGATACAGAATCAGAGGCAGCCAGTAATAGCCTTTTTTGAAGAATGCGCCACTGAACTTTAAGGGCCGTCTTGCTTGAAAGGACAAGTTACAAATAGGAAGAAAGGAGAGGGAGAAATGATTTCCCAGGGATATACCCCCTACTGCGCTGCCCTATTGCTGCACCACAGTGTAGGAGTGTGTTTGTGCACGTGTGTGTACTGTACATGATTGTGTATTTGGAAAATGCAACATAATACAGGGGAAATCGGCTGCACACACACCTGCACTGGAGCACCATGTGGACAAAGAGGACACAGTTTGTTCTTAAATGTCAGTCAAAGCAGCGAGAGGAGCTGTAACTAAAGCCCATCTGACAAGCCGAGCAGTCAGACAGTCGGACGTACAGACAGAAGTGTAGTTCTTTATTGCTCCGTCTCTTCCTACCTATCAATAATTTCTGAGCCACAACAATACAGCCGGGCTGAGGTAAACAACCACAGTGCATCCCAGCTTTAATAACCGCCGTCACAGCTCCCAGCTATGTCTTTCACTCAATTTTTCTCCCTTTCTATTCTGTTCGATTCTACCTATTTTCTTGTCTCTCATCTCTTTTTTACTCTCCTCTCGTCTCTACAGCAAGTTACTGGGGATCAGTGTGCAGCTCACCAGCCTACACACACATATAGATATATTATACTGTGCATGGAAGAACAAGCTGTATGTGTGTTTGTGTGTGTGGTCATGTGTGCGACGCGGGCATCGGCTCGGCGGCGGCGACAATGTCATTCAGCAGTTTAGTAACAGGCCATTACCTTGTTAATACCAGCCTAATGGGCAGTCTGCTATTTTAAAACCACAGTCGTGTTTGTGCCATTAACAACCACTTAGTGCGCCGCTCAAATCAACAGGCCACCGGGACACACCAAAAACAATAACAAAATAACAATGTGATAACAAGCCCCGTGTCTTTGTTAACACCAGAAACATAAAGACACAACACATCTAGCATCGGTTTCTTTCACTATTAACACATGGAGCAAAACTAGTAGTAGAAAAAACTTAAAGTTTCAGCTTTTACGCTTTGATTTGGGCAAGAAAAAGATGTTATTTTTGCGTGTAATCCAGATCTTATTTGCCATTTTAATTTCTCAGCAAGGCCGTTTGTATAAATACACAAACATATCATTTTAGAGGTGGCCATCTTGGTTTTTTGGAGCCAGAAGTCAAGAGAGTGGCGCTCTGTTATCAGCTAGCACTAGCGTGGTTAGCTAGGTGTAAAAATGAACAGCCAGCCGACTCCTCAGACTGTCGTTAAGTACAAGTGAGTGCTGCTTTGTCATGAACTGAAAACACAGTGAAAGTGTTTCAGTTAAAACACGCAGGGGCCAGGAGAGCTGCTTCCTCCTGTTTCCAGTTATTTGCGGCTCGAGGCACACAGGCGTGACAGTGCTATTGATCATGTCACCTGAATCCCTGTTAGAAGGCGAAAATCCCAAAATGTTGAATTTGAAAAACAGAGAGAAAACGTGAGTACTGGCTCTGCTGCTTCTTTTTGCTGTCGTCTTTATCGTCTCCCATTGTGTCCAATTTTAAGAGCGGCACTCTGTTCTCCTTAGCTGCCTGGACAGCTGTGACATCAGTAAAAGACTGTGGGACACACTGTCTCAGACAGTCTGTTGTTACAGCTACAGGGAGTGAGGACTCACTGCTACCAGCTCACTGAATTATACAAAATGTAGTGGTTTAAGTGACATAATAAACACTATTTAAATGGTTTATGTAGGATATTGTCCCATGTAGGGCAAACAAATCAGTAAGTAACCCAATTTAAAATAGCTGTTTGCATAAAAACTGAAGACAATATAAAAAATTAATCGAGATACGCCATAATTAATGATTAAATAACAAACATGAATATCCACCAGTTAAGTGACATGTATAATAAGCCTCGTTTCAGTGGAGTTATTTAAACAAATGCAGCAACATGACAAACTGCAGCCTGCAGGTCTTTCTAATTCCATTTTAGCATCTCAAAGAGAATCAGCAGCTTCTCTCTGAAGTCTGAGAGGAAGAAGTCCTGCAACGGAGGCAAAGTCCATTTCGGCGCATCAATCGTTCACACAGACTTTGAACTCGATTGTGGGTATGTTCGGCTCTTTAGTGATTTCCAAAGCTTTCAGCTGAATATCAGCTCTGGTAATAGGCATTTCTTCATTCCGTTTTGCAGTCAGATAGTCAAACTCTCCCCTGTTAAGCTGTTGAAAGCAGCCTGCTTTGGAAAGATCTCAGATTTTGATTTGAGTCTTTTGACTCTTTGCATTTTTAAGGCTGTCATTTAGGACTCGTAGTCTTGACAGTTGTTAGATGACTCCAAATCATTGATCACAATGATCTTAAACTGGCACCATAATTCCTTCAAGTTTTGATTAACATAAACTGCAAAATGAGTTCTGCCTCTCTTTATCTTTCCTTCCTGTAGTTGTCAGATTACAGTAGCTCCCTACAGTTTAAAGGAAACTTTAGAAGCAACTCTTTCTCTTGTAGATCATTTTTTGCCTTTGACTGGAAAGGACAGCACGGGGGGAGCAGGCACAACCAGGTGAGCTGCCCAGGTGCCCTGAAAGCAGCTCTACCATAGATATTAATGTGCATGGACACATCATTCCCGACTCCTTTTTACCAGGTTTAAGCAATAAAAACTACTTAGAGGTCCAGTGAGTACGATTTAGAGGTGTCAAGCAGTAAAGTTGCTAGATTATAACTAAGTAAATCTCCGCCCAACCGTCCCTTTCCAAGCGTTCCTGAGATCTACGGCGGCCTTTAGGTAACATAAAAACACAAGAACCCTCTTAGAGCTCGGATTTTGTTGACTGTTCTGGGCTGCTTTGGTCTCTGCTCAGTGCAAAGAAAGGAAACGCCCTGACTTGTTTGTATTTATTTAAACCAATCACAGACGTCTCGGGCGGTGCTAAGGATGCAGCAACGGTGCTCCTGCAAAATAGCAAAGATAGCAAAAAAACGGCGGCCACGAATCAGATGAGAGCTACTGTAGCAGCAAGTAACTATACACTACTGAAATATAGTTGATTATTATATTACCTTTTTTCCAACAGATCCCCTTAAATCCTACACACTGCGTCTTTAAAGCAGAGTCACATATTGTGTTTGTTGAACCAATTAAAAGTATGAATTATAATTTGGGAATCAAGCCAAGAGCTGGAGCGATACTGGATTATTGAGGCTAATAATGATAACGTTATTTGAATGTTAAAGACCTGATAATGACATCAAGCAATAGTCATTTTCCTTCTCAAACACATGATATAAATACACTTTTGAGCAGGTTTTTTAGTTTTTATTATGTGGTCGCAGTATTTAGTGAGTGAGACATTTTACTAGACTTTTAAAATAATGTGTAAGAGTCTCTGGTGGAAAAACTGTATAAGGGACCAACAGTTTAAAAACTACCTGACTGAACTGACCTTAGTTGACATTAAAGGGGAATTCTACATTCTAGTGGGAGCTGATACTGTAAAATGACATCTTCAAATGTAATAAATAAATAAGAGAGATTTCATTCTCTCCACAGGGTATATCAACAGTTTTGGGTTTTGTTTCTGTGATTAAAAAAAGGTAAAAATTCTCGGAGTTATCCGTCTCCCTAATCTCTCTGTAAGTTAACTTGAAAGGATTTAAACGCAGCGTAACACCTGCTGTTAATACAGCTCCCTGATAAAGCTGACATCAAATGTCTCAGATAACATCGCTGCTTATCTCTGGAAATTAAATGACTTCTGGAATATCTAAAAAAAAAAAAAAAAAAAA
>CAFUXE010000061.1:843039-908591 GCA_903364295.1 Serranus cabrilla | reverse complement strand
AGGAGGAGGTGGGACATAAGAAGTAGCCATATCTGCTGGCTGACATGCCTCTGTTCTTTTCCTCTCCTTCACACCCTCCAGGCTGATGTTTCTGAAGAAACAGACCAAGAACAAGTGATCTAAAGTACAGTCAGCGTGTGTGTGTGTGTGTGTGTGTCGGCCCTGCAGGGCCTCTGTAAATCCATCAGTGCTGACGAGAGGCCAGGTGAGTTCTTCAGCAGCCAAGGTGTGACACTTGGCCCCCACGCTCCTCCATCATGCTATACTGAGCAGCAGCATGTGTGTCTGTGTACGTCAGCGCACTGTACGTGTGTGTACGTGTGAGAGGAGGAGCCACGCGTGCCGGCCGGGAGCTGTGATTCAGACAAATACGCCGCGGCGCCCGGTCGCTCCCGACCCCAACCCAGACGGACAGCACCGTAGCTATTCTCAGAGCCACGAGCACATCAGTCAGTCCCCAAGGTAGCAGGATAAGTCATCCACTAAGGTTGCAGGAGGTGTTATGTCTCTCACTGGAAGTAGTTCAGAGTTTGAAGAATGGAGGTACAAGGCCGAAACAAATGGCAAAGTGCTTCTCATCTCAGTTCTGGCAATCGGACAGAGTGGTAAGTCATGTTCCTAACTCCCACACCAACACGGGACACCAGAATGATAAAATGTGTCAACATCGAGAAGAAATCCATAACATATTCTGTCTCTGATCAGCCCGTCCTGAGCTCAGCACGTCACCAAGAGATGGATACTGTGTTATATTTCACTTAAAGTACAACCTCAGTGGCTTTGGACACACTGGGTTTAATTTAGAGAGAATTTATAGGAAAACATTTCTGAACGCTTCGAAATTGTGCTCGGAGAGATGACAGGAGCATTTCTATTGAGATGACACTGGTAGGTTTGATGGATCTTTAATCGTTTTCTTTCCTTAAAACAATTTGAGAGGGTTCTTGGTTTATTTCCTCCATTAAATGTCAGATATATTTTTGTCATTTTACCTATATAGAAGAATTAACTCACAGCATACTTGTTAAATAAATAGTAAATAATTTGAAAAAAGATTTTTAAAACTAGTTAGAGAATCTAAACCTATTCAAGCTGCCTCATGAGGCTTTGTGTAAACACAGAGGTGTTTGGAGATAAATACTAATGTCAGTACGCTCACAAGCACAAAGTTAACATGCAGATGCTTTGACCACGTTCATCCATTAGTTTAAAGTGTTAACATGAAAACCACTTACTGTATAAAGCACAAAGTACAGCTGAGGTGGATGGGTATATAATTAGTCTCGCTGGTAACTAACTAATCCAAAGCTACTGTTGCCAGGTCAGAAACAGGGCAACACCGGTCCATTTAATGAGTATTAAATGTATATCCAAATAAATAATACAAAAAGATATTTTGGGGCAGTATGTACCCTTAGAGACAGAATGTTAGCCTCGATTATTTCAGGTAATTTACGTAATCTCTCTCAAATGTTCAGACAGAAATAAAAAAGGAATCTAATGTTCTGCTTAAGATGTGACTATATACAATGTAAGGTGTCCATGAAGACTTCTGGGGTGCTGAGCTTCACTTATACAGGTCACACAACCACATCCTGTAACCATCTTCACAATCTTTGATACCACAAAGCAAACACTACACTAAACACTACAGCTTTCCTGTTAATCAAAGTTAACAGGAAAGGGGAAAGTTGACTGAGGTTCCTCTGGTACGAAGCCTTGTCAACTGTTACTGGAGCACAAAGCAAAAACAGGCTGGACTTAAGGTCAATAAAGACCACAGACCCGTACAAGGTGATATTTTAAGGTAGGGATGAATGTTTACACCCAATTTTACAGCAACACATGGTATAACTGGTATAATTTAGTTCAGGTCACCATCCCGGCATTGTTAAAAATAGCTTGTATTACTAACAACTCTTCACAGCCAGATAAAATGAATTAATTCTGTAAAATAATAATGACCACTCTGAGCCTATTCACAGTGATGTCCCTGACCCTCCATTCAAAACATAGAAACATTGTGATGAGTTTTGCAACAAAACATCTGAAAAGATAAGAAATCACAAACATGAGCCGAGATAAATCTCAACAAACACAAAAGTGTACATGTAATGTAACCTGTTTTTGTTTTGTATCTTCTCCCTGTGATGGGAGGAGGCTGGGGGAGGTCGAGACGCAGGGAAACGATGTGGCCTGATCACACCCTGAGAAGCAGGCCCCGAGGGAGCAGATTAGAAAATGGTGATGCAATATTAATTGGTGATGGTGCGTGCCAGCGAGTGCAGGGTTGTCCAGGGTTTGTCTCCCCAAGGAAAGGCTGTCAGGAGCTAAGAGAGACAGGCGGGATGAGTCTCTGACCTTGTCTGTCAGCTGGTGGAGGAGAGGAGGGCTGGGAAAGGAGACCCCCAGTCCCACTGACACTCAGATCAACACTCTGCCAGTCTACGGCAAGCCTGCTGGGACATTACCCGACAGCCAGACAGACAGTGTGACACAGGGAGACAGACAGACAGACAGACAGAATCGGATCTCCATTGTCAAGCTTAAAAATAATAACATTAACATTATGCGGGGCGTATAGTGTGATGCTGACAGGGGAAGTTGTATAATTTCACTAATGTTTGTACATGATGCATTTAATGAAAACTACAAAAGACAATCTGTAAATTAAATCAAGTAAGAAAAAAGCTTTATGTCACCTTTTGTGTTATGTTATTTGCACTAATTCAAGAGAAAGAAAAAAATCCTTAATTTGAAGGAGGACATGCAGTCGCACAGACAAGTGAAGTGTGTTCGCATGCTGCCATCAGGAGGGCTTAAAAACAGCACGACCAAAATAAGGGGGCTTGAACAGCAAAAGCCTAATCCTGTGTCGTCTTTAATCCGGGACCCTGGGACAGTCAGACAGCCTTTACCTTACACCCTCCAACAGGGCTACAGTGTTTACACTGAGGCGTACTGTTGTGTTTTCAGATTCAAAGTCACACAATAACACAAACTAACTAACCGAGCGTGCAGCAGTGGACCTCTATCTCCTGCGCTCTGCAAGGTAAATTCACTGTTTTTGTGAAAGGAGTCTGGGGACTTTGAAGAGAGATAGTAGATGGATTTACTGGCTTTAGTTCCCTGTCTGAAAGGGTTGTCTGACAGTAAGGTACAGCAGTGAAACACTGTAACTGTTGTGTTCACTAAAACTGATATCGATAATTTTTTAAGGTGGCTAAAATAATTTTTTTCTGTTGCCTCTGTCCGCAGCGGTACATTGTTTAGCTTCCATGTCGGCACTCCGGCTCGCACCTCAAAACTCGGATCATGCTAAATATCATCTGATGTTGTGAATACACTGACTGTTGTTTTCAGAAATGAAAGGACAAACACGTTATGTCTACATGATTGGACAGGAGCGTGAACAATTATTCTCCATGTAACCACCATTTTTTGCAGGAACCAGCCCTGCTCGTGCAGCGGTGACAGTTACAAAGCCAGCGATCATCCCGCCTTTCTTCAAGAAACCTAACCAGGGCATCAACAGCCGCAAATGGTTTAGGAGAAGAGATATGTTTCAAAACGGGTGTTAAAAAGCCACAGACACGGCAGTTCATCTCGTGGTGTGAAAACTGCATATCAGAGAGCGGTTCAGCAGAGGGAGTGAACAAGGCAACACGAGCATATGGGCGAGAGCCACGTGTCATCTGGGGACATGCAAACACTGGACACATGTCAGCTTCAATTAACCCTCTCCCATCTGTCTGTCTATTTTTCTCTCACTTTTTACTTCCGCTACCAACTAGGTCATGAAGTGCAGCAAATCCCCACATACAGGGTAAAACATAAAAGTACATATATACTGCACGAAGACAAGAAACTTTATTTTCCCCCTTGTGTCACACCAAATGTCCAATTTCTTTTCTTTCTCTGTTCGCTTAAGCCATCCCCTGTCAAAGCAGATCCACCGTATTAAATTATCAATGCTATGGACTTCAATAATTCAGGCTACCCAGCAGTGTGTAATGCTGACAGTGTCATGGAGTTCCCTGACATACTGTTGAGTGTCCCTCCAGAGAGCTTGTCTAAGTTTCGCTGCTCTGCAGTAAGCGGCAAACTCACCCGCGCTGCCAAAAGGTTAACAACGGCCAATGAATGTAGAGCAGGGGAACTTATGACGGTATCTGCAACATTATATCATCATCTGACCACATGTGCAGCGCTGTCCTCAACAACATCACACCAACAGAAGGAAAGGTAAGATTCAGACGGAGGTAAAGACAAACATGACGGGAGAACTGGAAAGACTGAGAGCAGCTCAGTACGTTTGGGAATATGATTTGATTAAGATAATATACCGGCTGTAACACCTGAAATTACACGTTGCAGCCATGTAAAATAGAGGCAGAAATGTTTTCAGGATTCCTGTGGGTCGTGGGATTCCTCTGGGATTCTCACAGTGGGAATCAATTTAGCTTTTCATCACGTGACTGGGACCAGACAGGAAAAACTGTCAGCTCAAGCGGGCAGGATGGGAATCTTGATAAACAGGAAAAGGAAAGTATAGGGGTGTTGTAATGTATATTAATTATCTCTGTTTTTGTGTCCTTTTGGACATGCTCAAAAACTACAACCTCAATTCCCAAAAGTTGGGACATTATTAGTCATATTCCCTCAATGCATTTCTTTGAGCATTTTGAAGATTCGGTTGAGAAAAGCTTGATGGAAACAAAAAAAATCAACAAAACTTTTGTAAATGGCAATAAACGTTTTTATGTTGCTGGAGGTGTTCTTCTACTGTGTTCTGATGATTAGCCTACAGCAACACATTACACTGCCATCTTCTGACAACAGTACATTTTTGCAGCCTTGTTTATTCGCTTTATCCGTTTCCCGTTGATGGAAACGTCCTTAATTTGCATTATTTTTAAGGCAACATTTTAAAATTTTACTTCAAAATTCGATTTGCCTTTAATGGAAACATCGTTGTTGTCTAAACCATGAATAAAACAGAACACAATAATTAGATAATCCTATTATCCTAAATATCTCAACTGTAAACTGAACAAATACAATATGTTTAGTCTCTTATAACCCATTTTCAAACTGATAAACTTTAGTTTTTTAAATATGAACTCTGATTTCTTAATTTGACACGTTTCGTTTTTATTTAGGTTTTACAGAGGAATGGGGAATTGGAATTGGGGTTGTAGTTAGCAAGCGAGCATGTAGGTTTAAATACATAGCTAAAAGTATCGATTAAAAGGTAAAAATATTGTTAAAGTGAAATATTTAGGTAAAAGTAGCTGACTCACTGATATAGCAAAAAAAAAAAAAAAGGATAATTAGTTGAAATAGTTAGCTCAAAGTAATAGATATATGATTAAAACATGTCCAAGAGACCTAGCAGTAGTGTGATAGATGATTAAATATGAGAGATTAAACAATTCACATTTAAAAGAGTCAGACTTGGAACATACACACTGATTAAAGGGTACATGAGTTCATGTGACAGGAACGTCAGACCAAAGAAGGCTGGGAAGCGCTACAGTAGCAGACAGACACAGATGGAGGAGAAGTTAAACACACACTTATTTTCCTTAAACGCCTTTCTGTCTGTTTAACCCTAATTAAATTCACCACCAGGTCTGCAGCAGCATCAGTGGCAGCCTCCCATCCTGCAGCGGAGGCTTGTTGATGTGTGTGCCAGAGACAGAGTGAAACGTCACGCTGTAACGCTATTTCCTTGAGTCTGACAAATGAGGCCCTGGCTGCGCTCTGGTGTTGGCAGTTACCTATGAAAGAATGCATCAATCCAATTGGCTCTCCCGTCCCGCCTGTCACACAGCTGCACATTTCCCTTCCACTTGTGGCATGCACACACTCACACACACACACACACACGTACATAAAAAAATGTATAAACAGGAATTATATGTCACCGCCACGCCACCTTTCAGAGCTCCCATCCTGCGTTCCTCACCTCTCAAGTCTTTTCTCATCCACCCACAACACCTCGTGTCGGATCCCTTCCTCTCCTCCTCCCTCTGCCTGTCCTCCCCTCTTCCTCCCCCTCTTCACCCCCCCATCTGAGATCAACACCTAGCTGTGTGCAGGTGCAAGGCTGCTGGCAAACTGTCAGCTTGAGTCTCCTTTACTTAAACACACACACACACACACACACACACATACAGGCGCGCGCACACACTCACAGCTTGGCTCCAACACAGGCGCTTCCCACTCTGTGAATTGGTCTCCACACAGCGAGCTAGATCACACTCTCACTGTCAACACATAAAGGAAGACTAACAGCGAGTGTGCTAAAGGTTGGAAAACACTGACTGGGGACACAGAAGGAAAATAACACAGTAGAAAAAAAAAGTGAAAATGGACAAAGGATCCGTTTGGGCAGAATATGAAATAGGCTTTAGTGTATAATAGCTCAAAATGAGCATTTTAAAATGTAATGTAGAGATACTACCTTCATGAGCAGAGTGTGGATGATGCAGAACACAATATCAAACACATGCTGTAAGGTAAGCAGGCCTCAATTTAAAATGCCCAACACGTCACACACGGACATCTGGTCAGTGGCCCCATGTGTGTCAAACTCTGACCCTCCACATACGGCTTCAGAGCTGCTGTACTTGCAAGTAAGCTGACGCAGTATAAAGAGTGAGAGAGTCCGCGTAGGAAGGAGGTCGGGTCGAGTTTTTCCTAAACCCAACCAAGTAGTTATGGTGCCTTAACATGACGTAACCTACTTGATCACATACATAACTTAGGTTCTTATTTTAACAAAAACCATTAAGCCTTTTTTTTTTTTTTATCACAAACATAACCAAGGAGTTTTGTGGCAGCAGAGAATAAGGTGTTAATGTCAAATGTTGAGGGATTTAAATAAAAGTCAGTTTAAAAGGAATAACAAGCGACGTCACAACATCATATACAGATTTATGACGTTGTGAGAACCTTCATAACTTTAAATCATGTATTGAATTTTCCATGAATAAGAAGCTTTACCAGTTAAATAAAGGATTAACATAAACTAAACATTGGTTCAGATGGTGTAACAGGACTTTTCTAATGACTTGATACATTAGAAAATAAAGATATTTTTATACTACATTCAGATTTATGTTAATGCTTTGTCTACTAACACATTATTTGATGTATTTCTTTAACACTAGTTTGAGGATTAATGGAGATATCCTGATGGATTAACTTTGTTTTGTGATTGTTAAAAATGTACATTTTTTAATTCCGCTCTGCACCAAAAATACAAGATGGTATTAATGTTAAGCTATTAGATGAATATACATTTTATTCATGCAAATCCTACAGTGCAAAACACTCCATATTCTTTTTAAATCAATTAATCTTTTTTTCTGGGTGTGTCTCATCTTAAAATATTCATATCATGTTGGCTGGCTTCAGGCACATACAGATCCCTCACAGTGTAACACAGAGCACACAGACACACAGCAGCACTGACCCTTTCCTGTGATTGTGAGAATAGACTCCACAGATAAGATTCATTGAGATTAATATCAACGTCACTGATTGAAAATTAAACCACCAAAGATTAAAGATTGGCTGATATAGTGTTAATGTACTAGCTGGAGAAGGTAATTAGTTGAAATAAATGGTTCTGTCTGTAGCATCAACACACACTAACCCCTTCACACACACACACACACACATAAGACCGCGTGGTGACCTCTGGAGCTGTGAACATAGAGCTGGTGTCAGTCGGCGTGGCCCGGGGTCATGTGACAGCTCTAAACAAGACTCTCATTAACACCAGGACATTAAAAGCGCCTGCTGGCAGCATGTGTGTGTGTGTGTGTGTGTCTTAGCCATGTTCTTGAGGTTGACATTGAGAAGGGTAGACAAGTGTCAATTTGGTCTTCAACCACGAATCCCATCAAATATCTGAACTATATTCAGCTCTCAGGAATAATCTGTGGGACACTGGGCCTCATGCACGAAGAAATCTATGAAGAAAATCCCCCTTTTTTTGTCTGTATCAACAATTTTGTGAGTATTCACTAATATTTGGGATTTCACAATGTTTTCAAATTTTTGGGAGTGGCCAAGTGCACTCTTAGCAAGAAAAAAATGTCCAACATTAGTAAAGATAAGTTTTATGCTTGACCTCAAGTCCATAAGTGAAAAATGAGTCCAGGTTCTTACGGGTTAAATAACATTAAAAAAAACACTTAAATAACATAAAATAAAATGTTTAAGTTATGATGAGTCATGGAAAAAGTATGACTAACATCAAAACGTACTCAGAGTATCAGAAGTTAAACTACTTGTTATGCAGAATGAACCCACTCAGATAGTTTTATATACTCCAGATATACTATTGGATTATTATTATTGAGTGTTTTAAATTTATCCCAGAAGGGCTCATTTTAACTATTTAATATACTGTTGAGGGGTTTAGCTAAAAAAATGTCCAATCATCTTAAATTGATCATGTTTTTTATGTTAAATCTTGATCTGGAAAAGCTTTCAGCTAAATGTAGTTGAGTAAAACGTGCAATATTTGCCTCAAAATGTAGTATTAAGTATTAATATAAAGTTACATAAAATGGAAATACTCAAGTAAAATAAATGTACCTCAAAATTGTACTTAAGTACAGTACTTGTGTAAATGTACTTGGTTACATTCCACCGCTGGTATTTCTTATAATGTAGATTATTATTGTTAAATGTTGTATAATGTGTTAACTGGGTTTTAAAGCCTAACACATTATAGATAGTGAAATACTTTGTGTATCTGGTGGATAACATTACTTTCTGTATCTCACTACAGATGAACAGTTAATTCAAATCTTAATGCAGATACAAATAAATTCAGAGCACAGAGTGGATAAAAACTTCTATATTTCCATCACGCTGATCAAAAAAAGCTTCTTTGCCATCGAGGTGTAGTCCTTCTAAGGGTGCACTTAACTGAGGAGGTGAAGTGGGAAGCTGAAGATGTGCATAAAAACAAGGTAAATCCTTGACTGAATTTAAATGACCACTTTTGTTAAAAAAAAAAAATGGATAGCGATTGTCGGCTGTGTTTATTTGAGAAGAAGCAGCTTCAGCACCTCAACGACTGCTGTGACTCCCAGATTCACAGTTCAGGGTGAGAAAACAAGCGACCGACACAAGAAACAAATAAGTATTCTTTAGTTGTTGTGTTGATCCACACAGCAACGAAGGATTAAGCATCCTAATTTGTTATTTTTAAATTAATTGTTGTAGCTCATTATCTCGTCCTTTTTCCATTAAGAAATAATAAAAGACTTTTGTAGAAAATTACCAAGCAACCTTAACATTTTATATCCTCTACTTCTACTGGACATATTGGCGGATTCAAATTTAATTCAAATCTATTTTAACAGCCATTTTTAACCCTCTGTTAATGTATCCATGTACTTTATTTGCAGTCTTGTATGTTTTGCTTGTCTAAGTATTGTTTTTTTGCCGTTAATTTTATTATCTTGTTGAAACAGACATGCAAAAACTGCTTAGTGCAACTAAACTCTATTATTACTATTTTTAAACAGCAGTCTCCTGTTAGTCCATCCACTCCAACTTCCACTGTACACAGACTTTGTCGCTCTTTATACTACGTAAAGAGGCCGCCATGCATTTCCTTGCTGATGATTAGCTGGTTTATCTATGAATTAAAGTGCATGAGTTGTTGTTTGTACAAGCACCAACAATCTGATGTTTTCACTAAAATCCACTGCTCGTGCAGTGCTTTCCTTGTTTAGTTTTTTTTTTTTTGCTGTTTCTGATTAAAAATATTGTATTATTGTGAATTCCAAACAAAGTTGAGGAATGTTTTTATTGGAGCGTGAAGCTCTTAGTGCTGAGATAGGTGGAAAATATTGTATTTCACCTTTATGGGTGCTCAATCATCAAATTACATTTATTGACAAAACTTTCTTAAAAACAGAACAAGCTGCTGGATGTGAGATAGATTGCAAAGCGACAGTTAATCCATGTGTTTTTGTGTTGTTGTTGTTTACCTTCAATTTCTTGCACACAACAAAGTGAGGACGGACGGAGAGTTTGCAAAGTGGTTAAATTCATCTAACAGAATGACTTGTGTGTGTCAGCAGAGAGACACATTGCGTGCACATGTATCTGAGTGTGTGTGTGTGTGTGAGAGTGCATGTGCCAGCGCTGCCGGGCTTTGCTAGAAATGGTATAATTTATCACACCTAATTAATTATACTCCACCACAGAGAAGAGTTATCCTTGTCGTTCAATCGGCTCCCCACTCTGCCTCCCTCTGTCAGGCGACAGGAGGACAGACCCAGATAAACTCCCAGAGCCTGAAACACCACGGCTTTTTTGAAGTCTGCCTCTCTTCTCAGGCTGATTCGCCATGCCTGTTTAGCCAGCTTCACATTACCATTTAAATAAAGAGTCTAGCTAAATGACCACTGGTAGAACATAAAAAGAGAAATTAAATTGTTTTTCTGTCTCACGGCTGTTTATTCTTTTCTCTTTCTAGCTCAAGCTCCTCGTCATTTTTAATATGCTTAATCTGGGGGAATGGTTGATAAAAATGTGCCGAAGAATCCAAATGCGAAATGAACTATTCATCTTTGATTACAAGGTAAATCTAATCTCCTTAATGGATAACAACGACTCACAAAGCTAAGCAGACTTGAAACAACTCAGGTATGTTAATTTCTCGAGGAGAATTGATTACGATAAAACAACAAACAAGAAAATGGCGTGAACCACCACCGGGCATAAAGTTTGTTTCCAAACAGACCACATGATTAAAAGGGATAATGTCAAACTATAGAGAGAGACTGAAAAAGTACAACAGACTAATAAAAGAGGCCTCTGGGGGCCGATAAGGTGGAAGTTATCTTGAGTTACAGCAGTCATGAGCCACATGCAGTGATTCTAGAGGCAGCATTACTGTTTAAAATGTGAGAAGAAACATTAATATAAAACAGGTAATATTATAAAACATACTGTCAGGTGAAAGCATTATTACCATGGGCGGTTTATGAGACAATGGGCCCCTGGGCACACAAAGGCAAAAGGCCCCTTAACCTCTCCTGTACTGTCCTTTTTATGGTTGTGTAGCTTCTTTTTGTTGTTGGTTTGTGTCTTTTTGTGGTTGTTTAGCATCTCTCTGTGGTTTGTGTGTCTTTGTGGTCATTTTGTGTCTCTTTGTAGTGTTTTTGTGTGTCTTTCTGGTTGTTTTGTGTCTTTTTGTGGTTGTTCTATACTATTTCATAGTCATTGTGAGTCTTTTTGTGTCTCTTTGCAGATGTTTTGCATCTACCTTTAGTTGTTATGGTCAATCTGTAGTTTGTGTGTCTCTTTATAGTGGTTTATGTTTTCTTGTGGTCATTTTGAGTCTCTTCCTGGTTGGTACATGTCTCTTTAAGTGACATTTTGTAGGTGAAGGCCAGAGGGACCCCTAACACTTAAATTTTATATTTAATCACAATAAATATATAAACACATTCATCATCTTCCTACCATCATGATATAGTCAGACAGGCAGTATGTTTTTTGCAATATGAAGTAAACTGTATTTTAATTTTTTCACTATGAGGCTTCTGGTGCAGCACCTTCAGATATTGTATTTAGATTTTAGTTGATTTTAGTTTCTATTCAGTTAATTTTTGTATTTTCCATATAACAAAAAACCTTTCTTAGGAATAAGAAAGAGTAGAAAAAAATATAATGCCATCAGTGACATATTGTGTCAAACTCTGAGAACCCCGGGTTTAAAAACAAATGACTAGTAATTTGAAAATGGGGGATGAATGCGTTGTGTGATGAGGGTTGGGCATCAGTAACCATATCCAACCCTAATAGCCCAGCACCAAGTATTATTGTAACTTGTTGAGTTCAGTATGTAAAAATCATTTGGATGGTAAGGACCAAATGCTTCCATGTGACTGGATACGATGGGTACTGAATAAAGTAAGAAGTACTCTACTGGTTCTGGCATCACTTTAAGTTTATTAGTATTTATACAGGTATTGGATTTTTTAAGTAGGGCAAAGTCCTAACAGGGAAGTTGTTTTCTCACCTCATTCTGCCTGTTTTTTGTTTTTTTTAATCTAAAGATTCTGACATGAATATAGTTAAATTTGCATGAGTGTAAACACACTGCCGGCGTCTCACACTCATCATCAAGGAGGTGAGCAGATTGTATCGGACACAGATTGATTGCCCTTGAAATCCAACAAAATTGCTTAGCTTGTAACAAGCTTTATTTACTACATTAAATTATCATTAAAATGCTATTAGCGCAATTAGTTGATTTCCATTTTAAACAGCACATCTATGGTGAGAGAGAGAGAAGCGCTGAGGGGGGAGAGACACGGAGAACGTGGAGGACGGCACGGAGAGGACAGAAGTTAAAGTTACAAGAGGCGAGGAGCGGGAAGCAAGACGAGAGGAGGGAGGAGAAGAGAGGAGAGGATGTGTGAGGGAGAGGAGAGGTGAGTCAGGAAGGAGAGAGCAGTGGGAGATGAATATTAAGCAGCTGTAGTGATTAGGGTGGTGGTGCAGAGTGGCACTGTGACAGTGACATTGGCTGCCATTGGCAGCCCCTGCCATGGTGATTCACTGGAACCTGCTTCATTTGGGCCATAATTAGCTTAAATGTTCAGAGAATGAAAAATTCATCATCACTTTGAATCTTGTTAATTGGGAGAGCCGTCTGCATTAATAGAGGCCATTTGGAGGCTCTGCGCTTAAGTATGCGTGTGTGTGCGCATACACAAGTACGTATGTGTGCATGTGCGTGTGTATTTAGGGTACGAGAGCTCAGTTTTGCATCCACTTACCGGAGGGGCTGATGGATTCAAAACTTTACTAGTTTTTATCATTGAACAAGTCAAATAAGCTTCTTATAAATGATAAGGACATCTGAATAACGCCGGAAGCGGAGACAAATTTAACAGCCACAGTCGGGACTTACCAGCATATCTTATCATTCATACAGTTCACTGACAATGCAGGGACATGCAGCTGGATGTGTGGATAAAAAGTGAGGTATGTTGGGAGCATGGGCAGAATGTGAGTGTGAGTGCCAGCTCATCCATGTGTATTACAGGCTTTGAAGACCAAACGCAGAATTAATCAGTATCGACTTATTGTCTGTTAACCCTGCAGTCACTCTTCAGATGAACATAGCAGCAGAATATAGGAAGAGATAATGTACGATTCAACATCATTACCGGCAGCAGAGATAATGTAATGAGCGCACTTCTGGGATGTTCTGCATGCAGATGTGTGCTCCATGCTGTAAATGAATGCTGTGTGGATTATGTGCTTAAAATGGAAAACAAAAACAAATCTTGAAGAAAATAGACAATAAAGTGCTACACGCAGAATCACACTAACAGCACGAATGAGATTCAATTAGGTGCGCGACTCTTTTGTTACTTTCTAATTATTTCCAGTTATGAGAAAGCTTTGCCGAACATCTTGTGCACTTCACTGATACATATTGTACGTTACACTCCTGCGCACTGATAAAATAAACCAACACGTGTCGAAGTTAGAAACATAAAGTGTGTTTCTTGTATCTCTCCAGGCAGAGGAGGTTCACAGTCGCTGCAGCAAGCAGTAAGAAATTAAGACTAATGTCCATTTACTTCTCTGCAGTGGAGCCAGAGTCTGATCACTGTGACAGCAGCAAGAACTGAATCACACACTTTACCTTATCACTTTTAGTACGTACACTAGCTCTCCGTGTACTGTCGCATGCAGTATGCATACCTGCTGTGCAGAGGATTGTGGGTAAGTATAGCCAAAAAAACATGCTGGCTTGCATACAGCAAATTTAACGAGATGTAGTGAGACATTCTTCTACTTTTGGCACATTTGATGTATTGGGACGTACGCTCTGGAATACTAAATAGTATATTTTAAAAGGTATTGGAATGCACAAAGAGAGAGTTAGAGTTTAGACTTTTAGTTGGTGACCAGCGTGCCATTTAGTTTAGTTCAGCTTGACTGCCTGCGTTATATGGAGTGTGTTTCATATTCAGTAATAAAACTTGCAACTGTGTCCTTACTCTAAACCCGGTGTGTGTGTGTGTGTGTGGTGGGTTCTTGTACTTCCAACATTATGAGGACCTGATTTCTAACAAAGGGAGTGAGGACAATTATGGGAAGTAAGGACATTTTGGTCTGTTTTTACTTAATCAACAGCCCATTTTAGGGTTAAGTCTGGGTTTAAAGGTTCAGTTTACGATACGTTTTAGGTTAGGCAGTTAGCTGTAATGGCTGAGGTTAGGATAAGGGGCTAGGGAATGCATTATGTGAATGAGTGTCCTCACAAAGACAGCAGTACAACGATGTGGGTGTGCCTGTGTGTGTGCGACATCAAACCTTGTTTTGCTGTGGTAACATATGCACCCAGTGCACCCTCTCTGAACTTCCCCTTCCAGGAGGCAACAAAAGCTGTTATATTTTCACATTCAAAACAGTAACAATGTCATAAAGCAAACACATTACTGCCACCTATTATGCGGCGCCGCTGTGTGCACCGTGTCTGCATGAAAAGCAAAAGGTGGACAAGATGAATCAGACGGTGTTCCGAGAAGCTCAATAAAAGCTCTGAAATGACCATATTCATTAGGTTGTGTGTGTGACATAAATACGATATGTCTCCCTCTATACTGCAGTGTGTGTGAGGAGGACACCGTGTTTATGCGACAGACAGCGAGGCTGCAGAGCTCAGCCCAGTCTGGACCAGCTCAGCCCAGCCCAGCTCGACCCAGCCGGCACTAATCCATCATCACCACCACTGAATCATCGCGCTGCCAATAAAGCCAGGCGGCAATACATTACAGGCATGTGGCAGGCTTTAGCGATAATGACATTGAGAAGTCCCCTTGGGCTGTTGGAAAAGCCTGGGCGCATGACACACTTGCTTACAGAGGCAATAATATATGGAAATGCATCAGTGTGCCAGACAGGGGAGAGGAATGGGGAGTGAGTGGAGCTCAGTCTATTCAAAAGGAAACAGGGAGGAAATGGCCTTCACCGTGACCACTTCCTATCAGATTCCAATGTGGACTCAAGCAAATCCAGCATTCATCGATGGGGCTCATTTCACATTCAAGCCTCTCCAAACAAGCCATCTTACAAGCAATCTCATATGTCAACACCCCATTTTCTGTCTTATCTTTCTCCCATGCAGCCGAGTTGATACTGCAATATGGTTTGGACATGGGACATGTTTGATACAGCGCTGCCAATCATCAGCATGCTGTGTGGCACCGAGGCCGGCCGGCAGCATGGGGACTGAATGAACAAATACTGTACAGTGAACTGTTGGTCTCTGCCATCCGGTTATCTTGTGGCTGACATTGCGAACAATCTGCCTGTTAATCCCTCACCTTCACTGCAGATTCACTCTCCAAACTTGGAACCCAGATCTGTTGGAGATGTGACGGAGAGAGGGGGACTGATCTTTATGGAGACAGAAGTTAACTACAGAGCCTGTGAGGATGGAAAGCTGGTGTCACATGTGGCGTGAAAAGGCACTAAGAGTTTACACAGCTACACTGATCTGTGTGCGCAGGAAACGAGTTGGCAGAGCTCATCTGCCGCAGTCTGTCTGGAAATCTGTGTGTCTTCACGGTGTCAGACTCCTGGGCGAGATGTTTTAAAAAGTAAATTGTAACCATTGTACGGCAAACTCAAACTCTAATTTTAATCTTTGCATTTAAATTAAAAGTTTACGGGTAACTGTGTGCTGAGAAATTTGCATTAGCCTAGGGGTCATTAAGGTTTCCAGAAACCCATTCAGCACACATGGCCATCAATTTGAAAATAAAAAACTCTTTTGACATTAGTTAAGTGGTATTCCAGTGTAAAAAATAACACTTTAAAGGCTTGAGGTAAGTTTTCTGCTCTAAGCAATTGGCCAGATTTAACCCCGATTTGGTGATTTTGAAATACACAGATTGAGGTGAAAATACCGTCTGTGGAAATGAAGTTTCTCCTCAGAGGAGCCTCTCGTAACTTTAGGAAATTTGTCTTAACAATAGGGCATGGCCACACTCATTTGTCAATAAAGCAGCAGTAAATTTGATTGACAGTGCTGCGGTCTGCTTTGGTTTGTTCTCAAGGTCCTTTTATTTATTAAGGTGGTGAAAAAGCAATATTTGACATTCTGGGAAACATCCTCGTTTGCATGATTGTGAAGAACTAGATGACCAGATCGACACCTCAAGTCTGTCCAATGCTGAGCTAAAGTCAGCAGCCAGTTAACTTAACACAAAGACGGGAAAAACAGGGAGCCCAGGAAGTGACGGCTCCCGCACAGCAGTTTCTTAAACATTTTGGCTTTAAGACTACTATAACAAAAGAGATAAAACATTTACTGGGCAGACTGTTAAGCTTAAATAGCTGTGCATTCCTTTATATTTATCGCATTGATGAGAAAAAGGTCTCGAGCTTCACATCCAGCTCTCGGAAAGAAAGCTAATAAGCCAACAAGTTCTGCCATCCAAACACCACAGAGGTCGTTTGTTCTTACCCTCCAGTACGACCCAGAGGAGCGTTTCACAAATAAACACTGTTATCAATGGCAGGTCAACACATCCTCATACCTAAATATCACAGTCACAGTTTGAAAAGTGGTTTAACATTGTTAAACATCGCAGTTTGGTTAGGTTAGGCAACAAAAGTACTACATTATGTTCAGGAAGAGATCCTGGTTTAGATTAGAAATAAGCATAATTGATGGAAGTATTATGAAGACTGTAGGCAATATAAAACTCAACAATGACTTTTATAAATGTGCGGACTTTGTCAATCATTACACTACGTCACCTGACTTCTGAACTGTGTTTTTTTTTGGTCAGAAACAAGTCTTGAATAAGAGTCGAACATCCAACAATTCCTCTTAAAAGGCAGCAAATCATTCTCACACACATCAACACAACACAGAGAGCGCACGGTGGAGGCAGCAGCCTCACCGGCACTGATTACATGCAGCATTTTTTGCACTGAAGAGTGATTAAAAGAGTTTGAGTGATTAAAAAGAGTGAAACAGACAGGTTAAGTGTGGTTCCATCCTCAGCTTTCCAACATGAGTCTCATCTTTTTAGTTTGATTCTTTGATTCAAAAAACACGAGGCAGGAAAGACAAAGAAGACAACACGAGGTTTGTGCTGATAGAATAAAAGTCTGGATTTATTTCTGTTTATCTATACATTAAACAGGTGTTCCTGAATGCAGCAAGAGAAAACACAGAACAGGATGCTAAGCGTCAAAGAGTTGCTCGCATAGCAGAGGTGTGGCCGGTTTAGCAAAGACATGTACACTCTCTATCGCATATACTTATAACATCTTCTGTAAATGTAGGGTTGCCTCTGGGAGGCTGAAGTAGGGTGAGGGAGTGTTTACTGCAAATTCTTTTCACATTATCATACCAACTGGAAATACTCCATACAGTAATAACCCTGTCTTCCCCTAATGATCATTGCAATGCAGTTACAACTACAGACAGGTAAATACCCAAGCAGCCCTGTATAGCTCAGTTTATTTCAACTCCATGAGTGTGAAAATGTAGTAATTCAGTAAGTTCAGTACGGATTTGTCATGTCGCCATTGTCCCCTTCGACTCAATCTCGAGGCTGTGCAGACACATTCAAAGGTTTGAACACTCTCCAGTCATCTCTCTCCCTGGTAGGCCCCCCACCCAACAGTGATTTGGTACCAGGTGATTACAACTCAGCACCTGCATAGGAATTCAATTACACACAAAACTCTCTGGGTCAATTCCCTGGACCAGAGCAAAGCTTAAAATTGGACCATTATGAAACAGTCCAACGAATGGCTTAAGTGCTTCCATGAAACCAACTGCTGTGCATTTAAACACACATACTGCTCACAGTAGAGAGGGATTCCCCAGCACATCACATGTTCACAGACATGGTCAGAGTAGAAAACAAAACAAATATTCACATACTGACAGGTCGAGCAAATCACCCAAAACAACACTTTGGCTCAGACAGGATTCCATTGGCGACACTAGACGAGGTAAAAGACGTTATAATGCACTTTTTGTACAACAAAGCCAAGTCATATACTGCGTGGTGCTAAACATATGACTCCAGCTCAAAGTAGGTCAATCATGAACAAATTGTAACAAATATTTAACAATGGAACTTGATTTGGAATAATTTAAAGGCATACTATGCAGGAACACATAACATTCAAACTTGCCCCCTCCTCCAATGATCAATAAAAGTGAGAAGAAAACCCAAAATGTTCTCGTTTTGGAACAAGTTTGTCTGCTTGGCCTTTTGCCTCGCTATATTTGCATTCTCAGCAGTTTACTTTAAATTCGTAGCTTTTAGGTGACTTCCACAAACATCCTGAAAACAGTCAAATCAAGAGAGGAAATGCAGGCAGGGGGCAGTCTCTGCAGATACAGCTTAACACTGCTAGTGGGTTGTAAGTGATGATTGAGAGGGATTATTTTTGTACGAGTCTATATATGTTTTTTAAGAAAAATCCTGCATATTATACCTTAAATTTGCATTTGCATTTTTCAAAATATCAGTAAGGGACAAAGAAATACAACAGATTATCTAGATCAAATCAATAATTCCAAAACTGACGGAGGTTTCAAGTCCCCACATTCAAATCCGGGGCTCTTGTTTGTACATCCCCCAAATTGTGTTTCTACCAATGGAATCCCTCTTCTGTAAAACAAAGTTAACATTGACTCAAACAGAACACGGTTTTGCTGAGGACCTCGTCTACTGTGACATACACTGCGCAGTCCAACTGAGATTTCCTTGAATGACAACCTGGCATGCAACCAGTGAACAGTGGTATCCTTTAAATGTATCGGTCATCTGAGTGTAACCTAATAATCATGTTCTATGTATAGTGAAACCTGATCTAACCAGTAAAAATGCATATTTCTGAAAATACACTGCAACAATGTGATATTGGTAGACAACCGGTGCTAGAAGCAGATGCATCCATTGAAAATCAGCAAGTTCTGAGGTACTTCTGAAACTCACAGCTGAGGATATAATCACTATCTACAATATTTGGATGGATAGCATATAGTTGATACAGTAATAGCAGGGTTATCATTTTGCGAACTATTTTGGCTTAAAATTTGATTAGCTGAGGGGATAGTGGCGGTTGACACACCTGAATAAAACATAGCTGTATGAGGATAAAAACATAGAAAAACAGCACCATTTGAGGTCCGATAGACAGATCAGTTTTTGAACTGTTTGCTGGTAGCACCGTCAACCAGTAAAAATCTCAGAATGCAATACAGAGACAGAACACAACCACTGATCAACTGCACGACATAGCAAAGAGCGAAGATATATATTCAGAGACGACCCCTCACGCAGACACCCCTTTACAGCAGCATCTTTAAGCAGGTAATAAAACTGATTTCTCCTAAGAATGATATTGTGTACTGAGGTGTTTTACAAGTTTTATATGCTGTACATGTTGAGAGTAACCAGGTATAGCTTTCCTATAGATTTTTTTTAATATACACACATAGTTTACAGTCACTGACAAACAAACACCAGAGTAACAATGAGGTAGGACGGTGAAGTTAGATGAAGTAGAACCGGTTTGTGGATTGTATACAAAGTTACTGATACCTTAAGAAAAATATAGGCCCAACAATGTGTTCCTCCCGTTTTTTTTCTCATTTGAAGTAAGTTTGACATTGTATCTGAGGCTCACACGGTAGCGTGTTTTGTGTACACTTTGTTGTGAAAACTGCTAGATGAAGCCATTTATCTTGTTCCACACAGTGAAGTTTGAACTCTTTCTCCCAATCAAACTGTCAAAAAGCAACATAAAGCTGCCGCGCTTCTGAAGCTTTGACAGGAGTTCACAACATAAGCCAAAACACCAAGCGATGAGGAGGGGATTTGCCATTATCTCGATACATGTGCATTTTTAAAATCCAGTCCATAGAAATGACAGGAGAGTAAGGAACTAGAGGTGGCACAGGAAGAGGATCACAGAGCCAGCGAGGTTACATTTCCTCCCTATCGCTACTTGAGTGTGACAGTGAGAGTACTGGAAGGTCTGGTGTTGTGTCACAGAGCCAAACTAGCCTGTACCATCCATGAGTGGCTCTGCCAGGTTATGTACTGGTGTATGTTACTAAAATGCTGCTAAAACCCAAACTGCTCCTCTGCAAGTGACTTGGTAGATTTGATAGAGATTGGCCTTGCCATCACAGATTAAGCCAAATCTGGGTTAAAAACATACAGTACTTCCATACAGCTTTCATCCACGAAAGATGGTTTTAGTTAAAGGATTAGGCTTAATCGCGCTCCAGGAAACCAGCCTTTTGAAAAGAAGTTAACATTTCAGATGATGTAATAGCTCTAGTAATGCTCCATCTTAAAGCATTATTTTAACCACACCCCCTTTTGGCATCAAACAACAAAGAAACAAACACAAACACAACACACGACAATGTGTCAGAATTTCAGCATGGTTGCTTTGCACAGCAGAAATCTTTTCTTTCTTTTTAACCGCATGTATTTTAAATACATGCTAGCGCACGTAAACCTCACATGTTGCTTTGTACAGGGGAAAAAAACAGAAAGAGGGATATTTTTTGTCGGAACCCCAAAAAAAAGAAGAAAAAGAAGCAATAACGCACCATTTTGGTGTCTTAAGATCACTCGGCTCTACAACCTTGACATTGGCCATCTTTTGTGCAAACCCTGCTGATTCCTCAGCCAGCACCCCGTTTCTTTAGCTTGATCTCGGCATTCAATACTTTGGCTTACAAATACCACTCGTTTTTAAAAAATACACAAGTATCTCTATATAAGTCATATCAATGCATAACCAGCATCTTCACACATTAAGTTAAAGCACATATTTTCCAGTCAGTTTGCACATTTCATAGGTAAATATCTTTAGATTGATGAATTTTGCCAAGAAGAGTTTTTGACTTTTGCTTGTCAATTTGCCAAGTCAGCCATTTGTTGTTCAGGAGGCCGGGAAATCTGGTTTTCTAAACACCGCGAAAAAATCTTCAAAGAACTACAGATTCTGAAGTAGAAGAACTTCCAAGTAGTAGTGGGAAGTATTGAATCTATCAAGCTTGTTTTGGAGCGTTGGTATGTCAGGGGCGTATCTGACTCACCAAACAAAATGATATCCCACAACTCATTCTTGCCATAAAAAAAAAAAACAATAAACCAAAATGTTCTAAGGTGCTTCATGATAATACAATGATTGTTAGGCTTTATCTATATAGACATTTAAAAAAGGACAAATACCACAAATACATTTCTTTAAGATTGAAGAAATTGCCCAGAAGTTTAAAGTGCATTCAATGTAAATGGTTTGTGTTGATCTAACTACTGCATCTCAATTAGGTACAATGGTTTAACGATACAAATTGTCATCTTACTGTGGCAGATTATTAGAAGGTAGATCCTAAGTGAGGCGTATTAAATATCGAATGTTGTGAATGTAGCTTAATGTGTGGGCTCTGTTAAGGGAAGCCGAGTCTCTCTTGTTCCACAGAGATCACTTTGGCTGAAAAAGGGGAATTTTTTTTTTTTCACTTGCTTGTAGATTCCACTGATCTACATTTGGATACAACATCAAGCTTAAAGCCAACAATTCATATGAAAAAAACAAAAAAAGTGTAAAAAGAAATACATTAAAATCATCAGGTAACATGGAATTACAACATCAATTCGATAAACCAAAACGTGACCAGAACCTTTAAAACTGTAACATGACTAGAAACTGAAAAATTAAAACATGTTTGATGGAAAAAAAAAAATAAAATAAAAAGTTTTATGTACACTAAAATATCTCCAAAACATAAGGTAGCTTAACGAAAGGCTGATCTGAACTTTTGAAATAACAAAAAAAACCGAGACGGACAAAATGATAGACAGAAATAAACCAACCGACAAACGAGAATCTAGAGTATGAGGAGGAGAGAGGCTTGATGGGCAGCTCTGCAGCAGATTCACAGTTAGCCACAGCTAGGTCACAGTTGAGATTTCAATCTGCAGCATTTAGTTCCAGCCTGCAGACAGCCACACAAACCATTTTGGATCAAAACAATGAAACAACTGGAGAGAAAAAAAAAACAAAACATAAAAAAACATACCAGAAAAAAAGAGGACATTTTCAAAGTTCTGATGGCATAGCTCAGAGGAAACTGTCACTGGAGCGACCTTACTTTGTTCCCCAGTGGCGTGGCTTAAAAAAGAGGGGGTTATTATGGGGTTCAGCAGGCCCAGACGACTTCAAACAGCAACAATAGTGTTTCAGACAGCTTTACCCACAGCTAACACTGCTTCCACATGAAGATGACCTGAACCGTGCAGAGCTGTGCCCTGATTTTCTTCCCCACATTGTCCCGTGCAGCGCAGCATCTTTAAACCACAAGAAGGGAAGGGGATCGGGAGGTAGCAAGCAGCCCGGCTCAGCTCAACTTAATGGTGTGAACCACACAGAAAATAGTACCTAGCCACCTCTCACATTCTCACAGCAAAGTGCAGGCGAAGCTTCGTCGCTTCAGCTTAATATACATTTACAATCACAGCTTACTAGAAAACCCAGAGGCATACCAGCCCCTGGTGATTGCCAAATCCATTTAAGGCCTTTCTAGGCACCGACGTGCCTGTACCACTACAACTCATTAAACAGTCAGATCGTCTGAAAGTGACATGTTTGATTAAGATTAACTCAGTAATATCCCATCCAAACGTTTCTCTTTGACGGCAAATGCTCATAACTAAAAGGTCAAAATAAAAAAAATGAAACAAATACAGCACTCTATAGACTACACGAGTCACGCTTCCCATTTAACCTCTGTAAGCCGTCTTTCTAATAAAGCAATGTGTTGTGTTGACTTACAGTGAAAGGGGGCACGAACACTTATAATTAATCTCTTGGAGCAACAGAATCTCTGCTGCAAAATGCAATATGGCTGTTACCAATTAAGACTTGTGCATTTTATGCAATAAGTACCAACAGCAGACACTCAAGATTCCCAGCAATTATTGGGAAGTCTCCAAAATATCCAACCGTTCACACCTCTAATATCTAATGCAAGCTAGCATCGTCATCAGAAGACTTTATCTAGGGAAATAACCTTACTTTTTAAAAGTTTAAGGACTCAAAAGCTATGTTCTGACACAGAACAATAAATCAATTTAACAATCACATCTTACCTCTCCTTTGACACAAATGCACACACGTCAATAAACCACGTCTCTGTACCAATTCCTCTTTAAAGCTTATAAAAACACTCATACCAGCTCATGTCAAACTAGTTCACACAATTTCTCACTGGTGGGTAAAGCTGTCTGTCAGCCAATGGGAACACTGGGCATTGAGGAGGGCGATGGTTGCTCTACAGGGAGCTGGGAAGGGGTCTTTTTGTTTTCACATAATAACCAATCCAATGTGTCAAAGAAAAACAACTGCTCCTGAAACTGTGACAAACATCCCCCAACCACCCATATCAGGTCCCCTCAATATCCTGCAGACCACCAGGGGGCAGAAGGCGCTGGCGTGACAACGGTTGATCACTACATGCCATCGTAGGTGAAGTTCTCCATCTTGACTGTCTGTCTGATGAGCAGCTTGGACTCCCGCCGCTCCTCGTTCTTGATGGACTTGTTGATGTCCATTATCTTTTCACAAATGTATTTGTTCACTTTGGACAATCTCTGCGTAATCTCTGCACTGTCGGCTGTCTCTTGAGACACTCTGTCGTAGAGACACTCTGGGGAAGGAGCGAGCGTGAGCAGTCAGACTACATTAAATATAAAAATTGCTAATCTTATCTTCGTCTGGTATCTAATGAATATAATTCAATGAAAGAAGGCTGCCTGGAAAAACATGTCTGAATGAAAAAGAAAATCATTTTATTATAGCAGATATTTTCCAACTTGTCTCAGCTTATTAAAAAAAACATCTTAACAAGAATTCATCTCTTTTACAGCCTTGATTTGATAAGAGTTGAACTTTTTATCTTACCTCTGACGATTTTCAGTTTGCTGGGCGACAGCGGAGGTTTAGGCAGGGCATCTTTCTTCTTTTTGGTGGCCACTCCAGTGACACTACGGTTCTTGAGGGTTTCTGTGCCCCAGATCATTACAGCTAGGTTCTTTGTGAACTTGGAGTCTCCCTGGGTCCGCTGCAGCTGGTGCCACTTCTCCTCCTCCACCCAGATCCCTCCACCGAGGTGTACCTGCAGCGAGGACACCACATTTTAACATGTCTGCCGTAGATATAAATATCTTGTAAGTGTTGTCATCTACACGGTGCCAGACAAAATGTCTTTTATCAGTTCAGTTTAAAAGCACACAATGCTTAGTGGGGGGCAGTATCATTTACTCCTCACTTGCTCACAGAAACAGCACTTCCTATTGAAGATCTTGCCTCGACCACCGTCTTTTTCAAATAGGAATAAAACCCATTTTCACAAAATCATATGTGGTGTTGCTTCAGAAATAAAAGTCAGCTCTCTACCTAACAAATATCCTTTTTGTGAAATGTAATCTGAACAGCGGTGTCGTTATGAGTTTATTAACCAGTGGGCAAATTCCCTCACTGCTGCATCTCTACTGTCTGCCTCATCCACAGGGAGATACATACTTCTTTAAAAAAAGGTATTACATTTACCAAACTGCTCCATAACCTTCAGAAGTTGTCAGCAAAAAGTAGCTTTACTAAATGCCTTAAACAACAGCATAATAAACAAACAAACCTTGAAACACTGAGAAATCAAAGTGAGCAAAAACCCGGATCTTGTCCCTGATGGTTCATGTTGTTTCAACAGATGCTGAAGCATCAGACTTCAGAGCAGGCAGTACTGTGTTATTGCTTAAATATCAGATTTGGAGTAGTGATTGCAATTTCATTAAATCTTATTGATATTTAAACAACATTCATGCAACAAGAGAAGGCAACACAGAGGCATCTCTGAAAAAGACTAAAGGACTTGGAATCATATCATTTTACTGGAAAACAACAAAATTGCTGCATCAATAATGCATTTTGTTCTGTTTCACCAATCTACAGAGCTCCATGTGGGTGTAAAACCTAAACTGACAAGGCAGATCATAGCTTGTCATGGCAGAACACATGTTAGCCAGCTCCCGCTTAGACCAAATTACAAATCCCAAGAAGCACCACTTTCACCAACTAGGATACATAAATAAGCTCAGGCCATTGGCTGCATGTAGCTTGGATTACCTCCACTATGAACTTAGCCTGTAGCTCTCTACACACTTCCACTGCACGTTGCATAAGCCTGCACCAAACACTCCAAGCCGATTGCCAGCCGAGCCAGACTGCCCTGGTCTTCTAGGTGAGCTAATGCAGCAGGGGCATATGTGACTTTCCCTTCTCTACGCTCTTATCACTGTAAAGTCTTTAGGCTAGCTTCCAAAAGGCTTTTCCCTGTGCAGCTAATGTGCTTTAGGCCCCCAGCCAGCAGACAAGCTTTTTACTGCCCTTAAGTTAGACAAGATTGTTTTCATCCTCCCTCCCCATTGCTCTCTTTTATCTCCCTCTGTCTATCTCTCCGCCTTCTTTGTACCTTTACCCCCCTCTCTCACTTTCTCACCAGGGCTAACCTGTCAGTCACTTTAAATTCCTCTCGTGCAAATAATTAATATGGGGTCCCTGATGTAGGAGAGTTCTAATTTGCAAGTGTTCTTCACGCTTCAAGTGGCTGCAGGCCCCTGAGCTTGTAGTACCAATTCCCCCCCTGTCATCAGAGACAGGACGCTGGTTGAGTTACAGCAGTGGGGGGAGTAAAGAACCCTAACAGGCTAATAAACACTGATGATGCTGGCTGGGCTTGCAGGAACAATAATAATCTTCTCAACCTTGTTTACCTGCTAGGGTAGGGCAGCCAGGGGGAAAGGACTGATCAACTATGACGGCATGTTCCCAGGTCCATGGGTGTTAAGAGGAAATACAGAATTTCCTACTAAATCAGGCTACTTTCAGTGCTCACCCCGAGGCAAAGAGCCAGGAGAGGGAAGTGAAGGATCCAGGACTCTCAAAGGTTGAGAGGAATTATTTAGACAATCTTTGGGTTTAAAGTCCCTATCAGTAATGCAGTTTTTTACCGTAGAAATTTCAGATGTATCATTATTACCCGTGTTTCCATTTAATTGTGATGTGACTTTTGAGCCAAACGTTTGAAATGTCACAATAAATGAAAGCGCTTAAAGGTCTGTTTCCATAAACTGGTCTGGAGTGAATAAACGAGGCACGGCTGTAACATCTTAGTAAAAAGAGAGGAAGAAGTTGCAAACCAGAAGCAATCTCTGACATATATGTACGGTAGAGGTGAGGAAATTGGTTCAATTGTTGAAGTTGTAATTGTTAATTCATGCCAGCGAGTATTGGCCATGTTTCATGCAGCCAAGAGACAAAGACTAATTCATATATTATTCAGTAAGACACAGACAGCTTAAACAGCTGATCAGTCATATGAGTTCAATGGTTGTTACGTCATAATTTATTCCATGAAGGCCAAATTCCATTTAGCACATTAACTTGTTTTCAACAAAGGCAAAAACCACCTCAAACGAGGGCAAAAACCTAATTTCACCGTTTACATTTAAGTTTTCTAATGTGCTTAAAAATAAGGTACTGGAAACAGCCTGTTTTACTGATGGCTGACTGACTGAAATGTACCTAAAAGCCTTTAACAGCATCAGAAAACATCTGATTCATATGTTGTTCAATGCCTGTCCATCAGCTGTTGAGTGACGGCATCTTTCCGTCCTGCGTTTTGATGTTTAGTTCTGGGGGTACCCTTTTGTTTACATTTGGATGAATGATTTTGCCTTCAAGAATAAATGTCAACATACAAAAAAGAAAAAGATGACAACTAGACAGGAAACATCTCAAAAACACCATGAAAGGTTGGTATCAGATAAACAGGCATCTGAACAGACAAGACAAGGAAGTGAAAAGGAGGTATTCACGTGCTGAAGAGAATGAGGTAAAGCTAAGTCAGTCCGGTGAGACTTACCTTCCCATCGTTGCAGGTGTATACTGTTCTGGGTGAGGGTGAGTAGCTAGAACTGGTGTTGGCTTCTTCTCTGCATGCCTCCTGGGTCTCAACAATGGGTTCAACCACTTCAGCCTTGATTGTCTGAGTGCCGTTGTCATGCATAGGCTCTGGAGATGCAAAGGACACGTTTAACTTTATGGAGATACACAAACAACAAATATAATATAATATATTGTGACAACAAACTACTCAAATCAAATCACATTTAGATTGAGTGACTGCCCTAGTGTGCACCTTCAGTTGCACTCGTGAAATAAATCAGAAATGCTACATTTTAAGCACTTGATAAATGTCACCTCAAACACACGCCCATGTGTAGGTTTGAAAGTGTGGATGGGGGTTTGGGCTTTTAAATCACAATGTTGGGCTGAGTGGTTGATGACAGTCATCCACCGTGATGTCCATAAATGAATTTCCCCTCGGGGATAAATAAAGTAATTTTGATTGATAAGCCCAGCCCTAAACTGCGTAAGGTTTCAAACTTAAATTTCTTACATATGCTAAATATTTCCCTTTGCTAAGGGGTTCAATTAGGAGCATTGCATAAAGCCTCTTAGATGGTCCCCTTGCCTAAGTGTTTAGACTAATGCTTTCATGGTAGTTACTGTCATAATACAGCGCATGTGCACTGCAGTTACAGCATTATGTCAGAGTTAACTAGCTTCTCAAAATGCCCATCAAAGAGATTACAGCAAGAGAAAGAAAGTTACACTGGACAGAAGATGAGAAGTCCAGGCACAAAAGCTAAAATACATTTGACCTCGCCATGGCAAATACAAACAGAAGAAAATGTGGCACAAAGTAAGTGACAAAATAAATCTTGCTGTGAAACAATAAGTAAATGAAATTATTAAGAAATTAAGAATACCCTCATAGCTAATGATAATATGAGTAAATGTTTGGCTAGCTAGTGTCCAACAAACTTGGAAACTGGAAGAAAGCTACTTCAGCAACCGTCTTATGTTCCACAAGTGCAAACACTTAAAGAGATCAGAGATTTTCCCTTACAACATCCTAAGGAAATCCTCCTTTAATGCAACCGGGTACTGGTTTTTACCACTGGGACGTTGCCCAACTGCCTGCGTCCCGCCTCAGGCCTAGGCTTCCTTGTGCCTCGAGACAGGCGTTTATTTTAGCCCAGTAACTAAGCTGACTTGGTGGCTGGCCATGCTAAGCTCCAATGTAGCTGATGAGTTTTAATATCGGTCAGTGCACTCCATCCCCTGGCCGACAGCACCCTAGGGTGCTCTAATCTTTAGCCTGTCCATTAGATGGTGCCGCCAGTAACCAGGCGCCTCTGTCCAGATCTACAGGGGAACTGAGGTTAACGCCAGCATCTGGCAAAGACCGAGTGTATGCACTGCTGCACACTGCAATGACACCACTTTTAATCACACTTACACTGACTTTTATTTAACTTCTTGTATTGGATTTACTACTTTACTTTAATGTTGCTGGACTAAATCTTGTCTGTCTATTAACTATAACACCCAATGTATGTGTGATTTCTATAACACTTTCTGACATTCTATCCCCAGCTGTATAAGCTGTGAGATCTGTCTTTGAATTTTCTCCACAAAGTTTTCATCTCTTTTCTTCTTGGAGAGTCTGGACAGAAACACTGCTGTTTTGGGATTAATTATACAGTGCATGTGAAACTGAAATTGATCTACTTCACGCTGCGTTTCTGAAACCAATACAATATAATTTTCACCTTCTTCTGACATGTTTTAAATATGTCAAAATACTAAAAAAGAAACTCTGAAAACATCTGCTCTTTTCCATCATTGATATATTCTGGATCTAAGGTTGACTGGTGAAAGAGCACTGCGAGATGGCCTTGGCCTTGCTATCAAAATTTGAAGTGCAGTTAGCATCTTTGTTGCTTGTTCAGGGTGTTTGTTACTTAACCTTTTTTTGTTAGCTTGTTGGCTTGTAACTGTTAGTGGCTGACACAGCATTAGATGTTGTGAAACATCCAATAGTATCTACTCGATTTTTGCAACATGCTTTTGCTCTCTGTACTGACAAGTCAGCTTTGTGCTGGAGGTTTCGGTTTTCTTTTACAGCTTCATCATTGGCAATCAAAGTTGTGACGTACCCAATCTGCCCAATTCTCCGATTTCAGGGGACGTGTACAAACACATCCCCCTTCATTAGAGGAAAGTGGCAATGCCTCTTTCAGTGACAAACTTTGCTTGGATACAAATCACTATGGTCAAAGTCAGACATTGTAGGAGACATTTTTTGTAAATGTAACATCACGAAACTCTTATTTGGCTTAACTGAACCAACAACCTTCTTCTATTTTAGGATGGTTATTCTCATCATTAGTCCACTCTGTCAACCCAAGGAACAAGCCAAATGAATGCACCCTAACAGCAGCTCTAAAAGCATATGTACATCCGGACTAAAAAGACCAGGTCTAAATGGTACCAAGAAACTAATCAACATCGTCTTTGGTTGTATTTTCTTATGACTTAACTGAAAAACAATAATGTATAGCATCACTGTTATGTTAAAGTTCTGAATTGCAGTTTTATTGCTATACTATTTGAAGACCTTTTCTTTAAGATTAAGATTCCCACATTAGTCTGACATAACCCATTCTTTTTACACACCAGTGAACAGACCGTGCTCAGGAGCAATGGGCTGCCCATTTTCTGTGCATTTAAATGACTGAAGGTTAAAGGGTACTAAATCTTAGTGAACTTTGTGGCAAACACAAAAGTGGTTTGTGTGTTGGTGTCTCACCGCTGCCCAATCTCATGAGAAGTACGTCTTGCAGCCTCCTGTTGAAGTCCCTCAGTTCTTTGACTTCTGTCAGCAGGCTGCCATATTCCTTCAGCTTCTTGGCCTGCTGCACCAGCTGCCTGCGGGTCCTCTCCAGCTCCTGCTGCAGCCTCCTCATCTCCTCCTCCTGTTGCCTGTAGCTGTGAACCAGCTCCTCGTACAGGACCCTCGGAACAACTGCTGCAGCTACGCCGGACACACAATCTGTGTCTACCTCCAAATGCTGTTGTTGCTGCTGGTGAAAATGTTGCTGATGCTCTGCTTCCATATCGTCATCCTCGTCGTCCGCATCCTCGCCCTCCTCGGCCAGCCGGTCCTCATCCAGATCCTCTTCGCCCTCCATACAGGAGCTGGCTGCATTTCTCTCCAGCCGAGCCACTACTGCCGCCAGGCTCTTGGAGGAGTTGGAAAGGGGGCGTCCATGGTCCTGAGACAGGGCCTGGAGAAAATAACAACTGTCAATTTAGGGAACAAAAAGGCCATTGGATTTAAATTTGAACTATAATAACTAGAAAGTTGAGAATATGAATAAACAAAAACAGGTGTTTAGAGGCGGGCCTGATAACACATTTTACAAAATTTCACAAATCACTTTGCTGCATCAGTGACAAAGTGACTTAATATGTGACAAAATGTGATTTCATTCAACACTTGGAGGGCAACACAGACAGACAAATTACACATCAATCTAAAAGTGACATGACAGACTGCAAACAGTTTGTTTTGACTGTGTGGATCTCAACAGGAAATGGGAGAAGAGGAGTCACTGAGTTCTTTGATGAGCCGCTCAGAGGATTTGTCTGTGAAAGGGCAGCTGTCCAGAGTGCTGAATTTGTGTTAATCCAGCATATGGTAAAAATAGCGTGGGGGATTTTGGGTGTCAGCCAAGTTTATTGAAATGTGACATTGTATCATAAATAGATATACTTAAAGACAACACTATTGCGGTGTATGCGTCAACATGGCATATGTCACACATGCGCCAACACCTACATAGCTTTTTCACTAACGAGAAAAAAAAATGTTCTTGGTCTTTCGTTACGCAACACAATATTATCAAAGTACCTTAAGTGTGATACTTTGTTAGTTCAATTTGTTGTGACTCATTAGTGATCTTTGCACCCACAAACTTGCCTGATTTTAATTAGTTATTATAGTATAATATCATGTAATTTCACTCATGTTTTCAATAGATAAACAGGACTTTCAACAGAATTAAGGGGCAGTGTGATTGTAAAATGTGTATACTGGTGTCACTGTAGGTAGATGCACAATTTGGTGAGAAAGAGCCCATTACATAGTGCTGCTTATTTAAATGTACAAAGTTATTTCACACAACTACTGTGAGCCTACCTTTTTATGCCTGAGCGGCATTCTCTCCTCTCCAAAATTGTTCTCAATAGAGTTTCCTGAATTCTTGATGGACATCTTGGGAATTTTCATCTTCTTTTGCATTATACTGTCTTCAAATTCCTCTACTGTATCTGTGAAGTGCAAAAACAGGAGCAAAAAGAAACTGATAAAGTTTCCAACAACTCAGATGGATTTTCATTAAAAACAAAAAGTGAATGTACCTGCAGAATTATTTCATCCATTTTTCCAACTCGAGCAGAGGGCGTTTTGTCTCTCCATTCTGATAGATCAAACTATCTTTAGCACTCTCGGTGTAGAATTAAAAATTTAAACTTCACAGAGTGCTGTGATACAAATCGTCCTGGCTGAGCCGCGCTTTAACATAACTGCGGCTGTGAAGGTGTAAGTCAGGTCGGACCGATCTTGCAGCCCAGACAGCTCAGATTCGGGGATTAGTGATGTAGCTTGTTAAAGATCGAGCAGAGAAAACGACTGTGAGCAAACATCACTGTAACACCAGCTAACGTGGAGCTATTTATGCACGCTTCAGTACGTTGACATGATGCGCTGTCATGAGCAGGCATAACGCTGACATGCTACTGACAGACAGTTTGCTATATGTTGTCCCCATTAATATCTGAGACACGGCGATGACTGCAGCACCGCATCCCCGCCGACAGATAAGCCAGCTAACAAGCTAACCGCAACCCAGCACAAAGCGCTCGGGCTAGCGTCTTGTCTACGTTTACAAACCTTAATTAAATTGATAAAGGGGCAACCACGGGCTGTCACATGTGTTTACCATGTAGTGACAGCTCTGCGTCCGCACGCAGCTAACTAGCGCGTCGGCGCTAACATGCTAACACAGAGCTAGCAAGAGTTAGCTACATGTTGTAAACAACCGTTGTGACTGGCTAACGCTGCATGCCACGTATTTAGCGACACAAGCAGCACTACTCTATCGAAACAAGAGAGATAACGCTTGGAAAACGACATCCCGAGTGTAAAAATCCGTAAAGCACAAACGACAAGGTATGACTACCCACCAAACTTATCTTAGCATATCTGACTAGCTTATCAGGCTAGCCACAGCCGAGGACGTTGTTGTGGCTATCAGTGTCAGATTCCAGCTGATCACGTCTTGACAGATCGGACAAAAGGACTTGCTTTGACAGCTCGACACGTTTCGCGCACATCAACCTTACTTAGTCAGACAGAGAAAAAACAGCATAAAAAAGAGAAAAGCTGATGTGTTAAGAGGGCAACTTACCTGCAAGGGCAAGGATCTGTGCTTCGCACGGCTGGCCTGCGCTGCCATTCTCTTCAGTTCTGTGAACCAGATACACCTTCTGATTATCAAAATCTGTTTTGTGCAGAGGTCTGAAATCTTCGACATTAGAAACGGGCAACGCGTAGCACATATCGTCTTCAAAGAATCTAACAAAAGCATACATTATTTACTTCTCTTTGGTCCTGCACTTTGGATATGGTTGACAGTTTTTCCTCACAAAGTATTAAAAAAAATATACACATAGGGGGGTTGGGGATGGTGTCTGCGCTCGGCTACTCTTGCCTGGTCCACATCACCAGGGTAGCTCATCAAGGCATAAGTAATAGACATGACATTAACTTTGCTGTTAAGAGATGTGCAGATACACAAGTTTTCATAAACAATTTTGATTTATTTGTGTGTCATTATTATATGATTTTTTTCTTTGCACCTGAAATGGAAATATTATATTAAAATGTTTTTAATTTCTCTCTAAGTTAAACTTTTTTGGGGGGGATTTACAAAAATAGCAGCATTAAAATATGCATAACAAAACAATTTACTTTACATTCCAAGCATTGTTTTAAGTGATTAAGCAGGACATTTCAGGCGTCCTGGGTCATTACCTTTATCAACACCCATTACTTCTCTCTCTGTCTTCTGAGGGAATTGATTCAGGGAACTACAGTGAGGAAAGCCACCAAGATGATTACCTGCCTGGTCAGATTTCATTGGTCTCTGTGTGCTTTCATGGCGTACACTTCTCATCTGTTGCTTGTATCACAACAGAAAGACTTAAGGCCAGCTGACAGAAATGAACTCTTTGTTATTGTTAGACAGCCAGGTGGTTATAAACACAGGATGGATTTCTCTCAGTTGTTACTCTAATGGAGAGCACCACAGTCGATAAATGACACTAACAATTTCGTTCTGCTTCGGCTGCTGTAATTGAAAAGTAACTGATGCAGAACTATATAGAGCCCTTTTTTCCTCTCTGATATTTCGTTTCATAGTTTCAGGCATTTAGTTAGTTATGATTAGGCCTGCTTCAAATGCCAACTTCCCCATGATGTTTGTTCACTGTGCTGTATGACCGGTTTCAGAGTCTGTTAGATGTATACAAGAGAATTTAAAAACAAACAAACAAAGCCAACGCAATAACTCTCAGAACATAATGCCAGTTATTCGAGCAGTATTTTAGGCTGTTTTCAATACAAGTGAGTAGTTGCATCTGCCAGCTATGCTATTGATTTGGAAAACTAGCTTCCTTCAATTTTCTTTGAAGAAGCACCAATTTGAACTGTGAAAATGAAAATTTGCAATTTATTAAGAAAAATGATAGTATTAGAGATTTTTTAAGGCTGTGCCATGGCCATTTCATATACATCTATGCACTGATACTTTGGCAGAGTGACAAAAGCTACAACAGGAACGAGAGTGATGGACAAGAGATTTGAGCAGCTTCTCAACAAGTCGAACAGAGGATTACTGCTAATCTAAGCTTCTGTTCAATGGCTCTCCTGTCCTCAAGGCTAGGCTTGTCAACATAAGGCTGCTCAGTTTCTGGAGCTTTCTCTCTTTGAAGTGGCCAGTGTTTAAAGGGGAACACTGCGCCATTTAAAAGTCTTGCATGATGTCACTCCTGTAAGTTAAATTGGAATTTAAACAACTTTCTCTGAAAGTTAGAGTTTATGTGGGTGCACCAAAGATGGGCCTGGAGACTGAATAGAAGTTGAGCTCCCAGATGTATTTGATTTTTCAGACATTTCTGAATGTGACAATATTTCAAGGAAAATACCTCTGAAAATTCATTCCCTTTTTTTCGGAACAACTGCTAAAGAAAGTGGTGCATTTCTTGTAAACTCACTAGGTTGTCATTTCCATTTCATTATTATCTCTGTTGTCATGTTGTTCCTGAAAGCACAATTTACAAAACCGACTGTAACCCCATTGCTAATAAAATTCCAATTCTTGCCAAATGCATTTTGCTCAGTTGCTCTACTTACTGCTGCTTTTTATTTCTGAAACAGTCTTTATAAGGTGCTGTGGATCACGCTAGCCTCTGTGGGAACTATTTTCATGCACCAAAAGTCTCACAACTTAACCCATGTACTCCTTTTTCCTCACGGTAATTACTTCATGCTACGTTGCTCCACTGCATTCCTGAGCTCTCTCTTGTTCGGCTTCAACCAGGTCACAGCGTTTGAATGAGCACGCTGTTTTGTGCACTTGTTTTGTGTCAATTTTATATATGAACTGTGAGGCTGATTGATCACTGTGGCATCTATTCCAGTGGTTACTGTAGATAGAGTATGGTATTATCTTATACATTGTGAGGATATAATATATATGTGGTTTAATATATTCTCTCTCTCTCTCGTGAACAGGTTTGTATGATATTTTACAAAAACATATGAGCAATAGTTCGTATGATATCTTTAGAAATAGGACAGTTACACGTCACAAGAAAGTTGTTTAACCTTATGTATGTAATGTGAAACAAGAATAGGGTTTGGGTTAATATAACTACTGCTTATCCAGCTACTGGATGCAGGTATGTAGGTGACTGTGATGTAGAACATGGCATATTAGCGTACAGAATTTAATTTACTCATTTACAGTTCAACGTAAAATAAGAATGTTGACATGTAGTTTGACAGGGCACGAGAAGACTGGTCTCCTGGGTAAAATCCAGATTTTCTAGGCATTTATTCTGCGTTCCCTCATTTCTAGCTTTTCTCCCGTCCCGTCATGGTTGTTACGACCACTAGAGGGTGCTGTCACTCATGAAAAAGCAATGTGGGTCATTCTAAGCCACGCCAACCCGGCTCACAATTTTGCATGTTATCTACAAACAGTGGATAAAAAAAAGCCTGCACAAGGTTATATATGACTATATTTATAGATGGGCTGTCGCCACTTTCACTTTGGTATAAAATTGCTTTCCCCTACCAAAACATTATTCAATTATAAGACTTTAAATATCACTTAAAGTCTTCCCCATTATGAAAATGAAAAGCACAGCAGCTATTAATTTAATACATCCAAGCAACTCCTTTTTTTAAATAGTTCATCAAGAACACAACATCCACCCTGAGTTGTGGGTATAAACTATTGCCATGCTAATTGTCTGAAAATACAAGGATTCATTAAAGTGAAAAGAATAACTCCAGATAATATTTTAGCTATGTTTTATCTATGGGGGCAGCTGATCGGGGAGAGTCAGGACAGAAGCCAGACATCATGTCTCGCCTATTAGCTCCACAGTGCCAGGCTCATCTATCTTTATTGGTCATCCATTAGCCTGTATTAAAGGGAGACACGGGATAATAGCAGTAATGATGCTGATGATGGACTTAGACTGCGGGTACACACGTCATCATTGCAGTGTTGTTCCTGGAATCATAAAGAGTTCCCACTGACAAACGGACAGATGGACAGACAGATAAAATAAACGATCCGTTTATGCGTCCAATCAGTGTATGAGTGTAAATATGTGTGGCAGACAAACAGGGTGAGAAAAAGAGAGTAAGATGAGGTCTTGCAATTTGGGTAAAAAACATCTGCAGTGCTTGGAGGTGTGTGCATTAACTTAACAGCACATAAACAGTCAACCTAAAGGCAGCACCTGTGCCAATCTGCAGCATGGACAGATGCTGGTACAGGTGTGTGTGCGTGATGATGGTTGGCAGGGGCGAGCGCCAGCCTGAGCAGCAGCAGACAACAGACCCAGCAAAATGACGATGCCAGGCATTAGACAGCCGGGACGGAGGGATCATTAAGGCAACTTTCTGGAAAGATGCTCTAAGATCAGGAAAGCACCGAGCAAAATGAAGATATGGGTGTCTGGTTCCAAGATGACGGATTCGGAGGAGCGTAAATGTCTTTTATGGGCAACGCGCCACCGCGATCAATCACACCTGTTTACAGTCCGTACAAACCGTTTTCCTATTTTGGTTGGAGGCACGTCACCAGTCTTTCTCTTATTATGCCTCTTAATTAGCTCCGCATGAATTACTAATCAACCATGAAGAAGGCATTCACCAATTTAAAAAGTGATAGCCCATGAAATGAACAGCACAGTCTCATACAAGCACATCAGTTACTAATGCTGCAGGGCCTGAAAACAGACCTTTGACTGAAAGAGAGACGGAAAGAAAACACACACACGCACACACAGAGGCAAACCCTATTGTGAATAAATCCTTCATTAAGTATTTAGAGTGGTATCAGCACTGGCCTTGCCATCATGCTGTGTATTCTCAGTGATCCACCCAGGAGACATTGATCTTCTTCATAAGGAACATAATGACCACCAGAGAAATACTGATCATATTTCAGCACCAGTCAATTCAGTTCATTAGGGCCGCTCTACCTCCAACTGCGGCCCTGTATTGATCTTGCCACTGTCACCAGACTGTTATTCTCCACTAACTAGATAGGGAACTCACAAAACTGTAATTTATACAGTAGCTACAGCAAGTCGAACAACAGACTACAGGGAACAAACAAGCGCAAATATATAAAAGACAGAATATTGCCCCATCTGTGTAAGAGCAGCAGACGAGCTGTCTCTGTGCCCTTTCTGCGTCGGCATCAAATGTCACACACGACACAAGAAATCCTAAAAGTATCAAGGCTGTCCCCGGGTTTCAGAGAGAATTTTTTTTATGCCTTTAATACCTTTTCCACCGTCTCCTCTCCTCTAATCTCCACTTATCTGGCAGCCAGGTGAGCTGCCGCACATGGCTGGTGGGCAGGCTTTGGTCTGTGGGAATACAGCTCATCTTAATGGTATTTTTCCCCCTTTTCCTTCTCCTCCCTTTGCTTCTCTTACCCTTTCCTCCAGGGTAGCTGTCAGACAGAGACGAAGGCAGCCAGAGAACTTCTCATTGCTGCTGTAGCTGACAGCAGGGGAGCAACTGGGATTGGACGAGCGACCGCAGCCGCCCGTCATGCGGAGGGGCAGCCAGGCTCACAGGTGCACAGCATCTGACAGATAATAGCAGATAAAACCCAGGCCAACCAGCCGCTCGCTCCTCGCTGGTGTTGGGGCTGGTGGATCAGATCGGGGGGGCGGGGGCATGTTGAGGGGCAAAGTGCTTTGACAACTCGCAGCCTTTACTTAACCACGGACCAGCCAGACACAGACCCCCACACCCACACTAGTCAAGGACAAGCAAGGGCGCAGATCATAAAACCCTCCACAGAAGCATTCCTGCAGCTTACTGTACACTTGAAGGAGGTTAAGATTGATTTGGAGCTTAATACAAACTGTTGGTGCAGCTGCTGCGTCTGAAAAAGCACATCAAAACCCAGCAGTCGTCTTATTCCTTTATTTTTTGCCATTACGCGCTGCTCTTTTATTACTCTTGTTTTAATTTCAGTTGAAAGAGCTGCGAGTCTCTAAAGTACAATAAAATCTGTTTATGCCACAAAGCTTTTTTCCCTCGCACCCTCATTCCATTTTCTGTTTTTTTTATTCATATCCAAATCTGCTTTTCATCTTAGCGAGCAAAATCTAGACTCCGGTGAACAAAATGCAAAACACATTTTCATCTGTTTAAGCTTAAATAATGCTGACCCAAACCTATTTAAATCTGTGGCAAATCTGTGGCATCTCCTCTGCCTCTCAGATGCAGGATGGCAGCTGATGTGACAACGGGAAACACAGTCTAACTCTCTGTCACTGCTCAGACACATTTAGGTCTGTGGAGGAGAAAACAGTCAAGACAAATCTGGCAATCAGGTGCTGCACGGCCTGAGACACACAGCCTGACAACGGCCCACGCCTCTGTTCTCACCGAGCTGACAGAAAGGTGCAGGGGATCTTAAGGTGGGATTTTTACTGTTCCATATAACAAAAGGGACATTTCCACCAGAAAAAATAAATCTCTTGTATGAAGTTTTGGACAGTGGTGGAAGAAGTATTTAGATCTAATAGCACATTGCAGAATTACTCCACTACAAGTAAAAGTCCTGCATTCAAAATTTACCTCAAGAACAAAAGTATCAGCATCAAAATGTACCTAAGGTATCAAAAGTAAAAGTACCTGTTATGCAGAAAGTTCCCACTCAGATTGTTATATATATATTCCAAATATTTTATTGGGTTATTATTATTATTGATGCATTTTACTGTTGTCCAGGTAGAGCTACGTATTATACTTTTATGTTGTTTAAATTATAAATATGTGTTTTATTCATTTTAAACCTTGACCTAAAAGTAACTAAAGCTGGCAGCTAAGTATAGTGGAATGAAAAGTACTTGGGTAAAGGAACTTAGTTACATTCCACCGCTTGTTTTTTCAAGATATTGGCCTTGCATATACAAACGTTGGGAGCTGATTTATTAAAAACATTATTTCTTTCCTACATGAAGCTGCTCACAACAAGCATTGTGGATTATCTCAAGTAGCCAGATCGTGGTTTCTGAAAAGAGACATCGCTGTTAAGTTTTTCAAATGTATTATTTTGGCACAACAAACAAAGTGTCATTTAGTTCCATTACATTTTTAAAGGCAGACATCTACTGTACATGGCCTTATACCTCCAACACTTCACAAGTCTTAACAGATAAATAGCATCAATACTGGAGTGAACTGCTTCCTTCAATTGACTACATCTGCACAGGATTGACAATGTTTTTTATAAATTCCTATTAATATGTGATTATCCTCACAGGTTAATGACCATACTTTGTTTCTCAATCTAAAAATCTAGTATTATCTGTTGAAGTTTGCTCTAGTGTAACTGGTTTGTTGACTGTAATTGGCCTGTGAAAATCTGTATCATTTCTTGGTCTCCAATAGAGGTCAGTGCAAAGTCACACACACACACACACACACACACACACAGCAGGGCGGTGTAATGAATAGAGAATTTCCTGAATTTAAAGGACTCGGGTTCAAGTGTCTGCTGTGCTGAAGTTTCCTGGAGAAAGACCAAGGCTGATCCGCCACTGAAAGCGGGGCAATTAAAAGTAGAGTTTCCCTATGGAAATTAATAATGTATAACATTTTTATTTATACATACAGTCCTCTACATACACACCCATTGGGCATACATGGATCTGACAGAAGGACTGAGGCGCAGAGTGAGAAAAAGGCGGATGATGACCTTGACCATGGCAGCCGGTATCTCCTGGCAACGTACGTATACCTGCACAGAATATTTTCATATGAACAATTTAGCAGAGTGACAGGTGATCATATTAACAATTCACCTTAATGGTGAAAGCCTGACTATTAGTAACAGCTGTGGTAAGGTTAGATGCTCCCATATTTAGCACCCTATAGGCTCTGAAGCAAAGAGGATGCAATTGTGAATAACAGTGATATAGTGGTTGTTTAGAGACACAATGTCCTGGCTCTACACACACACACACACACACACACACACACACACACACACAGACACACAGAGTCCAAAAACTCAATCCAACAGCCATAACACAGAGACAGAGTGGCATCAACCTCTATTATCTAGTCCCTATGCTGCTAACACAAAAGGCTCCCTGGAACAAAAATCCAATCAGTCCTCTCTAGGAGGATTTGCTCCACAGCAGTGCTCAGCAACACTGGTGGCTCTGCTGGTGACAAAGAAATAATCTCAGAGCCCACAGCCTGTTCACAGCCTGTTTACTGCCTCCGTCACATCGCCCTTTTAGAAAGAGGACAGACAGAGTCTACGCTTCTCTGTTGTCATTTACTGTCCTCTGAGTTTAGCACACTCTCCCTCTCTCCTTTTCTGCATGCAAAAACATGAAACACATGGTTGGCTGTGTGTACAGTGCGTGAAATTACGGTATTTGCGACACAGGGAATATTTACTCAAAGCATTAGTAATATAGGCTTGGCAAAAAGGAACCCTCAGGCATATAGGCTCTAAATAATTGTTTAATGACAAATATTTTCTAAATATTTTCAATATTGTGTTGCCCCTCACTCCCCTTTCCTCTGGTTCCTATCTCTCCATTCTTTGTCTGGTAAATTATCACACTCGTTCTCCATTCATTAGCATGCCGCTGCTTATTTAGCTACGCTGCTGAGAAGCCTTCAACAAAATCAACTGGAAAATACTCAATATGAAGCGGCCAGCGCGCCCCCCCTCCCCCCACCCTCCCATCCTTCATCTCCTTCTTTGTTTGTTTTATGTATTTTTTTTTAACCACATCAAAATGGAAGCATAGTCTCCCATAATGAAGAGGAGGGAGATAAAATATGCAAATTCACAGAGAAAGGATATAATTAGGGCAATAATAGGAAGTGTTGTTTTCACAGCTGCTCATTTACACAAAAGCCTGATAGTATTTTTTTATATAAATAATGTTCCTCTCTGTTTTCTGTCTTTCGTCTCTCCTCCCTCCCTCTTTAAAAGGTGCAAAGTCTTGTGCTCCACTAAAAACAAATCTCTGCAGCTCCACGGCCCGAAAGTCAGTCAACCACGCAGTGATCGAGCCACCCAGAGATTTCTATCAGCTCAGGTATGTACCACAGGCCTGCGTAACAAGCAGGAGGCTGCATACAGGTCGTTTCCAGCTTCCCTGGGTCAGCTAAGACTGGATAGAAACACTGGCTCCCAGAAAGCACTAGGTGTTCAGGTATCGGAAGAATATAGCTCAGACTTCTTAAAGTATCAAAGACAGCACAAGTGCTCCAAAGGCTTTGCTTTCATAATTAAGAAGTTTTAAAGGAGGGTCCATTAGTATTCATTTTTTCATTTATTACATAATTCTATAGCTTCCCAGTAGTTTTTCGTATGTATTTAAAACTAAACATTCACATATTGTAAATCTATATCTGTACATATATGTATACACACACTCACAGGCCACTGTATTAGGTAGACCAAAATGTGTTAGCCACCTAAAAAAAAGGCCCACCCAAAAAAATATAAACAAATCAATATCAGTTTAAATGTACACTATGTTTGGAATATTATCACTGCTTTAACCTGCAGTCAGACAGCTCTGAAGCCTATATCTATTCTCTCCTCAAAGCCACCAGACTCCATTGGCAAAAACAGTCATTTAACCTTGCAGAACACAGGAGCTGCTGGTCTACAGCCTCGATCCGTTCATCTGTTTGTGTTATTGTGTGACTTTGGTATAATCAAACTAAAGTGGAGTCCACAGCCGTACATTGTGAAGTTTCTGGGCTGTTATTTCCAAACTTTGCACAGCTAACTCAGCTTGTGCGAGCACTCACATTATTGATTAGCTTACCTTGGTCACCCACAACACTTCTTTTTATTAACAGCTGAGTGGGCGTTCTATAGACACGCTGCTGCCACTGGCTATTTTAATGTCAACAGTTAAAGGAGGCCTGCTGCAGTGGTACGAATTGAAAAAGAAAAAGGAGACTGTTCTCTGTTTCAAAAGGAGGGACAAGGGCATCATTAGCATTTCAGAGAAATACAGTGAGCATGGATAAAGGGTGCTAAAGATTGGTGCGCAGAGAAAACTGCAACTGCTTTGTTGGCCAGATCTGTAAGATGTGTGGTTATAGAAAGATGGGAGTAAATGAGCATGAAACGAGAGCTTCATGAAGGAGTGTAAGTTTCAACATAATTCAAAGGAGGGATTGGTCCGGCAGATAAGGATCACCTGATGAAAGTCTGTACAGTTGAAGAAACTGATACCCATGAGGGGTAATTTCATAGATATGCAAGAATAAAGAAGGAAAGATTAATGTTCTGACACAAACATGTTTTCTTCAAAGTCAAATAGTGATGAGACCACCACCAAGAGTTTAAATATTCTCCCTGTGTCTCATGAAGCAAGTATCTCATATAGGATTTAGAGGTTGGAGGGAAACTCTTACTACACCGATATGACAGAACTCCATGAATGCCATTTGCAAGAGGACCAGGAGAAAATACATCATATTCAAAACAACAGCACCACCACAACAAAGACATAAATACAAGATATATCACTTTACTGTTTGGATGGCTGCCCGGAGACTTTCATCTGAAGAAATGGAAGCTATTAAATGGCTGAGAGAAGGCCAGGCTGGTGCATTGTGTAAATTAGAGAAAACTCTGTTGACCCCACGTTCACACTGCAGACAATTTAGCTTGGAGAAATTTGTGTTTTCTGACATGTGTTATGCAAATGGAAAGGTACTTCCTGGTAGTGATAGCAAGGCTCCAGGAACTCAATTCTTCCACATAAAGAAATAAAAGAGCTAAACCATGTATTTCATTTTTCTTTCTCAGTTTATGAGGTTAGTGCTTGTCTTAGTTGACCATAATAAGTGTGTTAGGCAGACAACAAACTTCTTGCCGACGGCTGAGCTTCCTGCAATAACTGGCTATCAACAGCCAAACCAATTTCCACGGCTCCCTATTTTCCTAATGGTGTGTTTGTTTTATTAACTGTTGCTCCTCCTGGCAATTTGAGCAACTGTAAGTGCCATCCTGGTAAGAAACCTAATTTTCATGAGTACTGTTCTGGTGAAAGTGTGAAATCAGTATTTCATTCATCACTTGTCGCCTGTTTTTAATAAGACGAAGTCATAACCGCCAAATCACGGCTGTTTACCTGGACTTGTAGGTCCTTTTGTAGCTGGCAAACACATTTTCTGCACTGCGAGGGCTCCAGCACACTGCAGATTCCTTGAATGACTGTATCACCTACTGTGCTATAACTAAAAAGACTTACTGTACCAACATCACACAGATTTTACTTACATTAAATTTTTTGTTGGCTTTATAATTTGATGTGCACTACCAGGAAACATACATCACAGTTTATTAATGCAATGAATAGTCACTGAGACGTCACCCAGTGTTTGTGGAATACGGTTTTAATGTTTTCACTTTGGCATTTTTGACCGTAGAAGCCAGAAGTGACATACCATAGTGACATAGTGACATACCTGCAACATACCATTAGCATAGCGAATGCTAGGTTATCAGCTAAAACTAGCAAGCTAGCTTGGTAAGCAGGGTGTATCCATAATTACTTTAACTGCAATATAAATGCCAATGCTAACTTTAGCTAGCAAATAACTGCCTTAAAACATAACCTACTTACTAGAAAAAGAGTTAAAGTGTGTTTCAGTACAACTGAACACTGAGAACATTTTAACGTGACCACAATGTTACAATTACGAGACAAAAACATAGGAAACACCTAAAAAAAAGTTCATGGCTATTTAAATGTACACAGTACCATGGATATGTATTGCTATGCTCTAGCCTGATTGACAGGTTGCAGTGATAGTGACTCGTCAATCACAAGGTAGCCACGCCCTAAAACATGCCCTGCTTTATTGCCTTTTTTACTCTAAATGGGACCATAATTTACAAAACATCATGCTGTATTGAACTTGAAACTAGTGATTGGGTTTTATAATTTTCTTATGGATTTTGTACAATTTGACTTATTTTTGCAACCAGTGGAGTCTTCCCCCTGCTGGCCATTAGAAAGAATGCAGGTTTAATGCACCTTTCAGGCCTGGATGTTGGGGCGTGCTAGGAAAGAATGGTGATTTGGGAAGCTATTTAAGACTGTACATTTTCACTGTACTTTTATTATTCAAAGTATCATCTGAAAACTTCTCTGGACTCTTGCAAACCAAAAGCAGGAGCCATGTCTTCAAAATATACATTGAAATTTGAATTTAGCCACATGAGCTGCTGTTTTTCCTGCTTTGATGTCTGATTTTTGTGTTTACAAATGCCCTGACCAGCACTTTCCATGGAAACAATAAGGATGAAATAATTATGGTTGTGACCATCAGCTCCATACTTAATAATTGCGTTCATATTGTGCAGATGCCACTCATGAGCTGCATTTACATACTTCAGTTTCCACGCCATAACTATGTGGAATGAAAGATTCAGACATTTGATTGTGAGCAGCTGGCTGTTCAAAACATGACCTCTGACCTCACAGATTAGTACAGTGGGTTAGTCCAGAGAGAGCAGAGCAGGAAACAAAGACTATCTGCAGAAGGAGCGGCTCTAATAAAGAGCATTTCCATTCTGTTCTGACAGAAACAGCAGGGAAATGGAGATACAAAGAGAGAAGTGATAGAGTGAAAAAGAAGAAAGTGAGAGGAGAGATCTGAGAACTGCCTATTATCTCCACGCTGCTTCATTGCGTTAGACGCACACACATATCCTGCACGCATCTGTGCACAACCTAAAAGTGTGCGCACAAGTACACACACAAACACGCTCACACACAACCGTCCTCTCAAATCTGCCCAGATCTCATGAATATGATTGACCTTTTTTTCCACTGTAATGCTGAGAGCGCATAAAGGGGAAAGGAGAAACTAAACAGAGGCAAGCAGAGTTAATTTAGAACAACACATTATTGGGTGCTGACTGCAGATATGGAAAAGGACAATCTAATCGATAAACCAAAAGAATGACAATGGCCTCTCGAATCAATGTCTGCACCCCATTTTCTCACTGTGAAAAGACAAAGCCTTCCATGCAGGTGTTTTTTGTTGCTTTGTTTTGTGTGCTGCCTGCATCTGTGTGCGGTGTGTGTGTACATGCTCGCGTGCACGTGTGTGTGTGTGTGTGTACCTGGCTGCTGCTGTGGTGGAACAGTTGCCAGGACTAATCATTATTTAGTTGTGGCGGGGCTGGAAAGGTCAGCAGTCTGAAATGTCAGGCTGTGTTCAACAGGAGCCAGATGCAGCCGTGCGCTGCTCAAGTGTCCAATTAAAGAGGGCCGAGTGAGGTTTGAGTGGGTCTGTGTGTGGGAGTGAGTGTGCATGTGTGTGTGAAATGAGAAAGAGGGAGTAAAGAGATACCGTGGGGGGTTTCCGTCACCATATCACAGCTTTATGTAAAGTTTATATACACTTAATTACATGTGCAGGAACACATGTAAGTGTGAACAGTCTTCAGAGTAGCTAATGAACACCATTAGAGAAAGAGGCCAACAGAGCAGCGGGGGCAGAATCCTCATCAAACCCCTTTCTCTCTCACACACACACAGTACCTTATGAAGCCACTTGAGCCTATTAGTTTGTTCACACCCTGTGATTCCTCCTGCTGTCACTGCTATGAAGACGAGACGGAGAGAGGAGAGAGAAATGAAGGAACAATACAACACAAAAAAGGGCAGAAACAAAAGGATAATATAAGATCACTAATAAATAGGTGTAGATAAGGAGAGATGTTAAGTCAAACGAGTAGAGGAAGAAGTGCCAACAGCAGAGAGAGGCGCACGAGAGGAGGATGACAAGGAGAAAGGGAGCAAAGGAGCGGAAACTCCTTTAATCTGCAGGGAGAAGGAGAGGGTGTCCTGCCTGTGTTTCCCTATCAGAGTCATTCATCTGAAAGCCTCACCTGCTCTTCATACAGCCATCATAATAACCTTCACCGCGTTCAGTGTGTCTGCGTGTGTGTGTCCGCTCACCTACTGTGAATAGTAATAAGCAGCAGGGCAGAATAAAATATGTCTGCCAAGTTAAGAATATAATAGACTTCCCTTCAAGGCCACACGTAACAACAGCCTGAATAATGACCTGCAATAATTTACACAGCACACTGAGCTCTACACTGGTCAGAGGAAGAAACCTTTCAGTGAGAAATAATTGAAAGCTATTTCAGTCTATCTAGGGCCCCTCCATGAGTGTAGACTAAACCCTGAAGGAGGGTAGTTCTCCTGGAATATAATGGAAGCTCACCCAAAGAGAAGGAGATGCAAAAAGTTAAATTTTTAAGATGTATTAAGATTAATTTAATGGGATGTCATATTGGCGGTAACAGTAACTTCTTTACAGGGCTTTTCATTATCACCAGAGTAAAACTTTGGAGCAAAAGAAAAGACTTTACTAAGTATTTATCAGCCTGCTGTGCCATTTTACCTCATTTAAGACACCATGGAGAGCTAAAGTTTGTCGCTGCATACTGGCTAACCAACAAAGAAAAGAGGGCAAAATTAAAATAACCTCAGAGAGCACAGACGCTTTGCAGAGCATTCAGATCCCTTCCCTTTTTCCTTTTCTTGTTGCATAAGATTTCATTTAAATTTGATTGTTTTTGCTATCAATTTTAGACACTATAATGAGGCCCTTCAGAGACCTCTAAGGAGGCAGGGGCTTAAATGGTAGAGAAGGACTTTCTGTGACTGTTCACTTTGTGCAAGACAACAAAAGAAGAGCAACTGCAGTGGTGGAAAATAAAGAGTCTTAAAGGCTTACATGCTGATGCACCCTGCAGTACCTAAAACAATCTATCTTCATATAAAGCTTTGTATGATATCTTACAAAAAGTTATGCACCATTTTTCTTGTGTTAAATGTCGAGAAACATGAGTGATCACATGTGCAAGCCCCTGCAGTACAGAACCTGTTTATACAACAAAAATACTTGGTTATGTTTGGAAAAAGCTTGTGGTTTGTGTTAAAATAAAATATGTGTGTTAGGTGAGTTATATTGCATTACTTTCTAAAGTATGAAGAGTGAATGAGAGCAGCCTTAAGAGCAATGACAGCCCCGCAAGAGGTGCATTCACCCAAACAGGAGGTGGTGTGTTTTTATGAGAATGGCTAGACGAGAGTCCGTTCTTAGTAAATCACATTTGACAGCCCATCTGGAGTTTACCAACCTCAAAGCATTAGGAAAAATACCCTCTGCTCTAACGAGACAAAACACAAGTAAACCACCTTCAAATGACTTAAAAATGAAACATGGTGATGGCAACGTGTTGCTGCGGTGAAAATGATCAGAGAAGACGCTGGGAGACATGTCAGGACTGAGAAAACCTGCTCTGTAGCGCAAACGTACTGAGATTAGTCTCAAAATCAATGTTTGGGAAAGGGGCAATTTTTAAAGGGACAGTTCACCCTAAAAATATATTTTTTTTCTCCTACGTTTAGTGCTATTTATCACTCTTCTCTTAAATATAATGGAACAAGATGGCAATCCAGAAATGACCTGATTACTAAAGATGATCAACAGAGCTTGCTGTGAGCAGTTTCATATAGGAACTATTTTCTTCTACCAACTGTAGAACTGTGGGAAAAATCTGTATTTTGGATTTTGGGGAACTGTCCCTTTAAATAGTTTGTTTCCAACATCCAAACCCTGAAATATATTCTTATAAGACATAAGAGACTGGAGAACATACATGTATGACATTTCTGTACACACAGCATGAAGAGACTTTCTGAGGTCAGTTTGGTTAAAATTAATGATATGAAAATGTAATCTTGACGATAAAAGGTGTCGTCCGTTTCATCCCAGCACTTACTCTCTCTCCCTCTGCTTGCCCTCTGTCAGACTGAAGGCCGGGGGCGAGCCTTGCCTCTGCCCGGGGCCTGAGGAACAGCTGCAACATAAACCTGCTAAATTAACCCAGTCTCCACGAGCCTCACATAAGCATTATTCTAATCAAAGCACATTAGATCATCCAGATACTTTAGACATATGGGTCTCTGCGTCCTCCTCGCCGTCCCCATCTGTTTCTCCTCCCCCGTTTTTTCGACTTTCTCCTTGCTTTCCATCTCAGCGGATCCCTCGCTCTCGCAGCTGCCTCTCTACAGTAAGAGGCCGCCACAGATTTCTAACAGTGCAACTACTTTGTGACACGTTTCCACACCCAGTCAAACTTGGAGCACCATATGCGTGTCTGACTGCTACATGCTACCAGTTTGAGGTGCAGGCTGGATACAATTCAAACTGCTCCTCACAAACTGTACATACATTTTACCTCTCGTATGCAGACTAAAAATGAGATGATCCCCTCTAAAACACAAGACATAAACTAAATATAATATATAATATTTATGTTAAAAACATTTTGGAAGTGTGCATAAAAAAATGCAGATGTTTCTTCACATTGTTTGCAAATGGCGGTCAATAAATTCTGACATGTTTGAATAGTACATGCGTAGAAAGACTTAAATAAATGAGTATTTATGCAAGTTGAAGTGAGTGTTTCTCCAACGTGTGCCTCCATGAGGACGAAGCATTTCAGCTGTGTTTATGACATCATTTCAGAAGTGTATACCGGAGGGTTTCAGGAGCATATGCGAGTATTTCATAACATTCGGATGTGAAAGCATCTTGTAAACACATAGCAAGAAGTAAAATGTGTTAACATGCACGGTTAAACCTACATTACATCCCATTTAGCAACTTTTGCACTTGAAAAACAAACAAACACACAGACTCCTTCATAGAGGCACACACACATATACATACATAAAGTTATTCAGACACACAGAGGCGACAATCAAGTGTCACACAAACGCTGGCATATAATAAGAGTATAATGACAAACTTAATAAATCTAATAATTAGATCAAGACAAACACATTTACTGGTTTGGATGTCTTCATCAACATAGTTTAATAATCAAGGGCATTAGCATAAATGTAATCCATCTGAGAAGAGGAACTTGATAGCTTTATTAGAAGTATTATGACAGTCGACAATTACTGTTGCATTGCCATCTAACCTGGTGACTTCTCTCTTAACAATCCCAAAACGAGTACAGAGTAGAGCCCTAATGATTACTCAACTAATTGATTAGTCCAGTCTTTCTTTTTATGAAAAAAGTGGCTCTCAAAAATTGAATTTTTCAGCTTTTCTCTGTTTTATATCCCATTAATATGAATATCTTTTGTACTATTGGGTTTCAGGTATTAAGACATTTAAAGACTCATTTTAAGGACTCTGAGAAACTGTGATGGACATTTTCACTATTTTCTGACATTTCATCGCCCAAGCAATTAATCGACTGAGCAATAATAGATAGATGCAGCTTCAGAACAACGTCTCCCATATGCTCAACAAGAGCTGCTCTGAAAACACACATGGAGGGATGTACACACATGTAGCGTCCGCTTGGGGCCACATGTTTGCCCTAATGACTTGTGTGACGACAACTGAATTAATGGGCTTCATATTATCCCATTACAGAAGCTTCAGGCGATAATTCTCCGACAGCATCCTTTAACGCACAAAGAGCAGCTCAAATAAGTGACCAGCAGCCATCAAATAACCAGAGCTTCTGGTTCAGGGCACAATAACCGTGTTATCTGCTCTTGTTCGGCTGCCCAACTGAGCAGTTATGAGTTTGTGTAGGAAAACAGCATCCAGTAAAACAATCTGTAACCATTTTAGCATCTAGAAGTGAGTTACAGGGATATGCACTGCATGTCTGACTGCCATGTTTCCCTCAAATCAGTATAGTAGAGTACTCTGATGTGAGCATCACAGTGCAGTCAGTGTTGGAGCGGTGAAGTAAAGAGGTGCACAAAAGTGAAGTTATAAGATCTCAGGGACTTACCGGGGTTGGTGATGGTTAACAGGTCTAGACGGCGTTGTTGCTGGAACAAAAAGAGAAAAGATACTTAGTCAAACACATTAAATTATCCTCAAATAAGAAAAAGTCTATTAATAAATCTCACATGTACAATATTGGCTTATTTTGCAACAGTAGTAACCTCTGCAGTAGCTTGATGGTCGTTCACTTCATATACAGACTTATTTCTCGAAGTTTTTTCTTTATTAGTCATTTTAAAATGTATTGACTACTGGCTGAGAACTGTAAATGCCGACCATTGATGCCACTATATGACGTACATTAGCGAATGAAAGCAAGAGCAAGAAAACTGGTTAATTTTTATAAAGCTAATCTTAATGTTTGATTCCCCAAAATTTCAGATGAAATAAAAATAATATTAGAATAAGTTGCATCTTTCTTTCATTCACTTCCTTAACAAATGCACATGCTAACCGGATCAAAATCTTTGCAACCCAACATTACCATGTTTGTCCACAGGGGGCGACAAAATCAACATAAAATGAAAGTTTCTTATTGTTACTTTAATTAGAAATTGCTTATGCCTTGTTGACATTTGACTCAGTAGAATTATTTTCTATTTTGTGTTGAATAAAGAGATTTAGTGTCATAATATGAACAAAGTAGTTGGAGATATTTCTTTCAAAATACTTCCTAACAAAACTGTACTTCTGTTAAGGTAAGTCCTGGTGTAGTTCAACATCCAATGTGAAGAATCTACAAGCTTGTACAACTATATTTTCAAAGTGGATTCTCCAACACTGTGTGCGCACACATGTAGTGTGACCTCATGGGTTTTGATGGAGTGTGTTTGAAAGAGTATGCAATTTTACACTTGACGTCTCCAGCAGCTGGGAAGGAGTCTAGAGGAGGCGCTAGCTGGCTGCCCCTCTCTTTAACCTGCTGCCTCCCTACACACACACACTTCTAAGACACACACACTTGACTGTCGAGCACTGCAGTAATCAACACCTCAGCCCTCCTCATCTACCAGTCCCTCAGGAAAGAAGATCTTCACATCCGAGGAAAGGATGAAGGATCTGTGCGTATGAGTGTGTGTGTGTGTGTGTGTGTGTGTGTGTGAGACAGTGTGGCTAGGTCACAGTCAAAGCCAGCTTTTAGGACCAGACTTCATTAATATTCAAGCACCACACTAACCAGTAGCTGAGAGGGATAAGCAAAGAGACTCTCAGCACACTCAGAGTCCGTCTCCCCTCACATACAGTGTTGCCTGGAGTGGGACTCTCTGATAGGCTACTAAACACTTATTTGAGTATTTAGCAGATGCTCTTACTCAGAGTGACTTAAAATATACAATATGAGTGGAAGGGGCTCTAGTGGCAATGGTGGAATAACTTAGTGTGCATGCTCACCAACACTGCAACAATTTTTATATATATATATTTTTTTTTTATCCAAAAATGATCTTGTGAAGGAAAAGAAGAATTTCCATAAATTTAAAGGGATTTTTTTTGAAAATTCTCAGGTTCATACTTGTATTTTGGGTTTCTACTCGAACATGTTTACATGCTTTACTGTAAAAGAAAAACAACTTTATTATTCTGTCTGTCTGAGACACTGTCTCTTTCAGCCCCCTTACTAAAAAAGCCCAATCTGCTCTGACTGGTCAGCGTGTCTGGGTCTACTCTGTGTCTTTGCACCATCATTGCAGCCGGGGAATGACTGTAACGGTGCTATAACTATTCTACCAATACATAGTATAGTTGTGACAACCCAAACTTACAGAAGCTCTGACAGCTTGTTAAAGGCACAGTTTCTGAATATGGACTGCATGCATTTCTCTTTGGATTAAAAACACGTGGAAATCTTGCTATTTAAAAAAAATATGGGATCTGATATTTTGTCTGTAGTATCTGGATCCGAGGTACTAGTTAATTGTAAATCTGTGGAATGCCCCTTTAAAGTTATTTTTAAGCCTATTTAATCTAATTTATATTTTGAATACAATGTATGTATTACTCTAATTGTATTTAAATGTTTTAATGTGTAGAAAAGAGACTCTTATTTCATCACAGAATAAAAATAAAAGCTAATGAAACTGAATGCACTTTTTAAAAGTCAATTATTACCAGATTGATGAGGTGGTGATACTACTCAGTGCAGAAAGTCAAGTGAAGTCAACTGTATTTATATGGCACATTGCATACATAATAAATGCAACACAATGCGCTTTACATAAAAATGACATAGGATAATAGGAAAGGAGGGTGTGAGAGGCTTTTTGGAGAGTCTTCACTCGAGGACTAAAACTGGCAAATGATGCTTCTGACTGAGGGAAGGTCGGTTCAGCATTGGGGGCAAGAAAAGATGCCCAGTAACATATGGATAGATAATTAGGTTTATCTGCTTCTATAATGCATTAAGTGGAATGATGTGACTGTGGTGTGCTGCGTGTGGCAGAGGAGGTATGGATGCTGGGGTGGGTGACCATGTAAGCAGTAGAGGTCACTGTGACAACATGAGACACAGAGCAACAAGAGAGCAAGCTGAGATCATACAGTGCACCACTACACACACACTCACTCACACACACACACACACACACGCCCTCCACCTCCAACCTCCAACTCTCTCTTCAGCACACAAATCCACACACACACACACACACACTCTGCTACCAGCACCTGTACAGGCCGCTGACCCTCTACAGTCAGTCAGATATGGAGCCGCAGCAGGAATCAATAACATCAGAGAAACATTTACACCTCCTCTCACTGCTGCTGTACAGGGATAACGCCTTGATTAGAGCTACTACTGTTGGCCACGATCACACCCTGAGAAAATATCACATATGTTTGTTTATACTAGAAACATTACATGTACATCCAGTATCCTACACTGCCTGTACAGCAGGATCTGACTTAAAAAAACATATTAATGGACATCTTTTAAAGCTTATTTCACATGTTGTTTTTAATACGGCACACAGAAATAAACCAGTTTTCTACTACATTAATCAATAATAATAAATGGTATATGATTTTTAAAAAAATGCAGATTAATCCTGTTCAGAGTTTGTGGAAATGAAATAGGTTGTTTTAATTGTCACTTGGTCTGTGCAGCACCCTCTACTGGCTCTACCGTTCTCTGCAAGCAACCCAGAGTCGACTGTCTGCTGAAGCAAAATTATTTCTCATTTCAGATTATGGGATGAATATGAATGAGATTAGATGTATGGAATCAGGAAGACACACACATACATTTGGATGTGACAGCATTTTAAAAATCTATTTTCCAAATCCTCACACACACACTGATGTGCACACACACGCACACAAACACACAGTCAGTTACCAGCAGATCAAAAGTGTGAGCGCCGTTCAGCCTGCCAGTACTTATACACAGATAATGAATCTGTGGTAGAGAATTACAACACACTAGCACTGCTCCCTCTTCCTGCTGCTTTTGTTAGTCCTTAACATGGATAAGGTGCTTAGTGTTCCTTAGGAGGAAGAGAGAGACAGGCAGACACACACACACAAAGAGAGGGAGTGGGGGGATCTGACACCGAGAGAATTACATTAGCAAAAGCATTTCAGGGCAGAAAATAGGATTGAATTAATCTTTATCAAACACAGCCAAGAGCTGAGGGCTCACACCCTGGTTGAAGCCAGCCCAGCCTCAGAGTGGCTGGCCACTGCCCTCTCACCACCATAATGACAAAACACCGACTGCAACCCATTAAACCCACAACAAAGTATTTATTATTGACCAAACCGCTGATTGATTTACTACCAGGTGGGGAAATAAAATTATCGTCAGTATCTTTTGCTATTTGAATGCCACAGAATTATAGTTTTCTCTGCCTGACAGCTAAACAGATACTAATTGGACTGACCTGATTCAGTAGGCCACACTTTTATAGAACTCCAAGAAGGTTAAATCATTATTTGCAGCAACAACAACAAAAAAACCTGTCTGGCTCAGGTACACAGATGTTTACCACAGGTGAATCTAGACTTGAACCTGCCAGTTGAAGTGTTATTAGGTCAGAAAACAAGGAAGCAGTTGGGAGCCAGAGGTGACGGCCACTCCAGCTGTCATGGTCGTCTAGCCAGCCAGCGTGGACTCTGGGGCTCTGCGGCCAGCAGCACAGTAAACAATACTGATACAGACCAAGGGACTGGACTCCTGAATTATCTTAAAATAGCTAGTGTCATATGAGTGAATAATTTAGTTTTATTTTCCAGCTATGTAACCTGAGCAGGAAGCCTGCACCGGTGTTTCTACTCTTGGATGTTTTATGAGTGCAGATCTTGATAAAGTTCGATCTTTACCGCCATAAGTGGAAAAATGCAATTTTGCAAAGACTTCAAACCAAAGTAAAATGGATATTCTGACTAAAAGACAAACTGCTCAGTTTCTCTAGGAATGTCTTTATCAGATTCTCTTGGTATTATTTTCTATTAGTCTGTCTTGAATATGACTAGAAAAAAAAATCTTATTTAATAAATAGATCTTCAGATATGAGTCTGAAAACAGCCGCCCCCCTAAAGAAATCTATAATGTTCTAATCAGTATAAATATGGTCATTAACAGAACCAATCAGCAGAGCAGATCGCACACTGTGCCACCATCCTAATCTGGGTGGGAAGCGGAGAAAAGGGTGGAGGGGGTCAAACGGAGTGACAGCAGTGGAAAAGCCATTAATGTACTAAACCCCTACTTTATGACTAAATTAAATATTCATGCACAATCTACCCAAAACCCATTTGCCAACATTTCCTGCAGAATTTACTTTTCATATTTGCTGATTGTTATCACAGAGAAAAGACAGAGTGAGAAAGGAGAAGGAGAGGAGAGGAGAGGAGGCAGAGGAGCCATCGGGGAGAGGGGAGGGAGTCGCTGAAAGTCCCAGCCATCATTGTGTGGCTCATTTCAAATTAATTCAAAGTCAATATGGCTAAATTACACAGCCACCATCACACGACTTGCACAGGTTTCTGTTTTTTTAAGAAAGAACTGGATTAGCAGGGGAATATTATATTATGTGTAAAGGTTTGTTTCCAGACAATGCAATTTAATATAAACAAATTATTATTGTTTTTATCATTGTTATTATTAGTAGTATTTGAAGTAGTAGAAGTAGTTTAAGTACTAATAGTAGTATAGTTATTCTGCATTAGCAGCATTTACCGGCAATACAAACATACACTGAATCCAAAAGTAAAAACAGTTTTTGGTTACTTGGGGGAGTAGAACCGCCGGTGACCGTTATGGAAGACAGAAGCTACTATTCAGGCTCTCATGTCTTCTCAATGTCACCCAACATTGTAATTTTATTTACTTTGCTCCGCTCCACTTTTAAGACCCTGAAAAAAACGTATATTAGCATGGCTACACATCAGTATCAACTTAGTTCAGCTTGTTAGCAAACAGTTGTCAGCAGTTACAGAACATTAGCAGCATTAGCATTAATTTTGAAGTAATGTGTCTGTACAACAACAAATGTGAGTCCTGTGTTTTCAACCTTGTTTGCTCTGTTTTGTTCTACAACAACTTCTGAGGAAAATATCTGGATGATTAGCTGCTAAATTTTCAAAAAAGTTTTCCGGCTAGTTGCTAACTCTGTCTGCTGTTTGGTGCTGTTTTTTTTGCTTTTTGGATGAAAAGAGTGGCAGATGGCGCTGTGAGAGCGACGAGAGTGAAACCCGCAGGTCATAATAATCACCCAGCTGAAAGCTGGACAACCATCACATAAAAATATACAACCAGTAGATACTATGTGTCGTTTATGGACCCTAGAGTCAGACTCTTCTCGACAAACAGCATTCTGGGTTCAGAGCATCCGCTCGACCACAGTGTGAAAGATAACTAACTAGTTTATTGAGCATTCTCCGCTATTATTACATATTTTTCATGGATGGACACATGGATCAATGACATCATTTCGATATCAGATGAGTCTAACATATCAGAAATAGACCCCGACATAGATATTGGATAGGGTCAGTCCCATATCTAATAAAAATAGCGATTATAGCTGCTTTAGGGAGTGGAAATTGCTATATATGAGTATGTTTGCTAACTGGCATTTTGTCTAAATAAAATGTTGACATTACAGCTTGCTAAGTGCATTAATATTTGCTGTGTGCTGTGATCCTCCTGCTTTCTTGATGAGGTCACGTACAGCAAACAAGCATCTGCATCCAGTCCAACTGCTGCCTCCTGTGAACCATAAACACACACACAAACACAACCCCCTATCATATATCCAGGGTCAGGGCAAGGGTCGATGCTTGATGGGCTTGTGAGTGAGAGAATCGTTGATAACAGCCTGACTCATCTTCCATCTTGCTCTCGTCCTCTCGTCTCATCTCGCCTGTCTACCTCATCTGGCCCTGAATCTGAGTCACTACTTTCCCTTCTGTGTATGCTCACAGAGCTTAAACCCCTTCACCACACACACACGCACACACACGCCATGCCGAGACTGATCTGTAGCACTGCCTGTGTGTCTAACTGCATCTTAGTCATCGTCCCTTGGTAACAAAGAGGGGAGGTGAGGTAAGAATGAGCTAATGGAGGGAGCTTTTTAGGTTATGTTTGGGTGTGTCTTTCTAACCCACTTTGATCAAGTGCATCATAGATTACAGGTGTTCAGGATGTAAGGCTTCATAAAATCACAGAAGATTGACAAATTGCCATATGAATACATTATATCTTTGATTAACATATTTCTAAAATATAGTAAAAAGGATATCAGACCTATATATATTAAAATCTGTTGGATTTGAGAAAATGTAGCACATACAATTTTGCCAGAAAAATCAAGGACCACTCAAAGTAAAAAAAACAAATCACCAATAGTTGTAAAAAATGGCTACTTGCCAGAAGAAATGTGATCGTGTCTCCACTTGCATGACAGTGTCAGGTAATGTGTGTTGTGCCACTGAGAGGAGGAAGGAGAGAGGATGGGAGCAGAGGGGATGGAGAGCAGGGCTTTGTTGCGTGACCAGGAGCCCTTGGTTAAAAATACAACAAACCAAATAAAAGATTTATTCCTTCTAAGAGCGGAGAGCAGCTTCCTCTTGAGCGGAGGCAGAGGACAGCCGCGGCCACCTGCACGGGGCACACAGTCCTCCCTGCTGCTGCTGTTATTGCACTCCCTCTCACACTGCAGTAATCTGATAATGTGCATGACAGCAGGTATGTACAGATAATACATGATGCTGACACATGAATATGCAACCATGCAGTGAAACAGACACACACTGTATGGTCATACAGACACGCGCCTAAAGTCATTTCACGCCATCCCACTGCCTTTTCTCATAGCGGTTAAAAAACATGATTCAATTCCATCTTGATTTCATTAAATATTCATGAAGACCAATTAAAAGAGCAGCTTAGCTGGCTGTGAGGACCCTTTCCTCCATCTTCCTGTCATAAGCAGTCTGTCAGGTCGCCTGCGTTTTGAACAAGAACCCCACGGGTCTAGGCTGCACGACCACGGCGCCCCACTCGTCTCTTTTCCAATACTCAAACTTCCTCTTTAAAGGCAATAACTTGATGCAGCTGGCCAATAGCTGCCCAGTGCGGTGTTATCAACCAGATGATGGCAAAAATGTCCCCTGAGCACAAACTCTGAGGATAAGGTGGCCTGTGGCCTCACTTAAGTAGGTGTGTTATCAATGTTGGACTGACAGTGCGCAAGCTTGCCAAGTGCATTACTGCCTATGGCCTTTATTTAAAGAAAACACAATAAAAGTAATCTCCCGGCTGTGTAAGGTTACCACTGACTGGTGGTCTTCTGCAGAGGACACTGACAGCTTTACATACTAACACAGAGTTACGACTGCATATATGCAGTTCTGTGTTAAGAATAACAAGGTTTATCATGTGGGTGTCATGTTTTACAACAAGCCTGAGGTTACTCCAGCACTGAAGATCCTGCTGTATGTGACTAAGGGCTTTCATGTCAGGAGACAATGTACAAGACACACAACTACAATGGACAAAAACTCAGCCAGTGTGCTGAAATTATTCTTCAACAATAGATTTCAGAGACACCACCATGTGTAGAATTAGCCTGACAGTCCAAGAGGGTCTCTAATAGTATGTGATGCCCATCAGTTCCTGAAGAGAGCCATGGTCTCCTTTGTCAACTTTCAAGAAATTCCTGTATCTCCTCCAAGAACAAGAGGAGTTGTGAAGCATATATCAGGTCACATTGGTCACCTACCATGAATTATTGGGAATGTTTGGATTTGACTAAACATTCCTGCTGATCATATTAACTGCATTGTGCATGCCTCTGTGTGAAAGTGGCACACACACACACTCACACTCACAAATGGGTAACCTAAGAGCCCCTGCTGAGCCAAGAGTTTCCTCTGTGACCTGGCAAAGAATCGATGACAGCGTCTTGACATGGGGGACCAATCAATGGCTTGAGGACACTGATAGCATACTTGATACCTCAACAGACATTTGCACGCATAGACACACGCAGAGAAGGACTCTGTCCTATCATCATTTCCCCATTGGGCTGTGATTGACCCCTGCCTGATGGAGTGCAGGTGTAGTGACCTGGTATTTACCAGCGAACGCTGAATCAATGACTCCCAGTAGTAGACACACAGCCAGGACAACCCCACAGCACGACTGAGCAGAGATCAAGGCCCGGCTGCTCCAACATTACAGAGGACCATTACTCATCTGAAACATATCACACTCAACATATAGAGTGTCTAGACGGGATAACTGTATAGAACTCTACAAAACGTTAGTATATTCTCCAGGATTGTTTTATTCTCCAGGATACTGCAACCTCAGGCCTCAGCAGGAGGATTTAGTCTGTTTTTAGGACACTACTGTCTGTTCAAAATAAAGTTAAATAAATGTATCTCTGCATGTTTTTCGTCCACTGTGCCACACTTACTGAACTGTGACTCCTAAACCCAGGTACGAACCAAACCGTGCCATCCCAGCCCATGATCCATCATGCCATTGCATCGGTAGTGGAATATATGTGTAAATGAAAACTCTACGCTCCTCCTGGTTTTGGATTACAGTAAAAAATAGAGCAACCTGACCTTCATCAACAGGTTTTAGAGAGCAGCTGTTCTGCTATATGACAGTGTGTGGTATCTTCTGCTCCGTGTTAAAAAATGTATTTTCATGAAACACCCCAATGCCGGTAATATAGTGGAAAATCCTCCTTTGTTTCATAGTTTTATATTTCCATCATTTTCCGTTAGGGGTCTATCAACTGTGAGAGATGGAAAAATGGAACTGAGATTCTTCCACATGGGACTCCTTTCAGACGTCAACAAACCTTTAAAGTTTTGCGACTGAAACTGAAACTTGTGCGCCTCACAGTGAACTTGAATATCGACTAGCCGATCACCCTGTCTTCAAACCATCCCTATTGGAGTATCAATAGACAAGATGTAAGGTTGAAAAGTTCACCCATCTCTCCTCAGGGCCCTAATTGGAGCTGAAGGTCAGGAGACGTGTATGTTCCTATTGGTTTATTGCCTTTATGGATCCAACAAGTGTGGTGAACGTGTATGTGTGCAAGCCTTGTGTCTTGCCGCCTTTTTCCTATTTCAGAACCTGCTATTTTTATTTTTTTTTCATGATATGCCCCAAAACAAATTCAAATGTCTGTTATCTTCAAGTAACCAGACAGTGAGAGACATATTAGAAAATAAATGAAACAAAATGTTGTGTGACTAAAGCGTTTTCTCCAGCACAACTTTTCCATTTAGCCGAGTTCAATCAGGTATCGGAATGGAGTGCTGAATAGTTCTTTAAAGCTGAATCAGGCCGGACCGCTGTGTTACTGGTAATTAAGCGGGACAATAATTAGCTGCTAGTCGAGGAGAGAAGGGGAGGGGGAAAGAGTTTGAGGGAGATGCACTGAAACACAAATGCAGCAAACAAACACAACAACACACACACACATACAATTAAACTGCAAGATGTGAGAGATGTGTGCGTCCATTCCCTGTGTCAAAACAGCCAACACCCTCTCCAGATGTTGATGAGGGGACCAGATGGATGCACTGTTTGGTGTCTGATAACTTCTAATCACAGATTATAGAAAGAGTGTGGAGCTGAGAAAAACAGGGAAGATGATAAGCACCGAGGACATATAGTGGGATATGAGAGGACAACATGAAAAGGAGCTGGACAATGCTTAGAAGACACAAAAACACACAAACAAGCTGCTCACAAGTAGTGCAGAGTGTGTCGGTGAAGGAGTGAGAGAAAGTTATGCTGTACAGTACGTCTCCCTCCCCGTCTCTCTCTCTCTCTCTCTCTGTCAGGAGAGGGGTCAGCTTGCTGCCAATGCCTTGTGACTTGGAACCTAAAAATCAATTTAACATCAGAGCTAAACAAAGCTGCATTGACCATCACAGGTACCTGGCTTACAGCCAGTTCCATTAGCTGTGTGAGTGTGCGTGTGAACCGGGCTGGTCAAGAGGTTGAGTAGTGCTGTTGTAGAGCATGTCTGGTCTACTTCTGTATAACCCGTCTGTGTCGGAATACAGCGAGACAGGGAGAGCAGCCAGAATGAGATCTAATACGTGGCATTGCCTTTCTGCTGATTGCTGGGAATCTTGAGGCCTGTGTTTTTCCCAAGGTGGTCAAACAACCAAGCTATCAGTTTCATTTGGACAAGAAGAGCAGGCAGGTAGACTGAGTGAAGGCAGGTAGACGGTACATGGAGGAGGAGATGCACACAAAATAAAAGCAGCAAAAGTTGAGAATGTAATAACACTTAATAATACGTTAAAGATTTGAGGGAGATTTCCGAGCAGTCTGATCAGCTGCCAAATCATCTGGATACTTTTTTCCTCAACACGTCCTAGCATGCTTGACTGTAAAGGAAACTTATTTATGCAGTTTGTTTCCCTGATCTTGCTCGTTTGGTTACAATCTAAAGCTTGTGATTATGTAGTAAGAAAATCACCTTTCAGGCTCAGATCCATTTTCATTTTGACAGCCTGCTAAATTGTCTACCCGACTACACAGACGTTGCACCAATCTGCCTGTTGGAAAGCAGCTCAAACTCAAACCAAAGAGGGATATCTAGTGTCTTCTTGCAGGCTTGAAGATGTAGGCCACCATTCCAGCTGCTTCCAAGTCAGCTTCCCAGATACACACTGAGAATCATATTTAATGAAGCCAGCAGGACATGCTGAGTTAAGAATCATCTGCAAAGAGCAGACATGCAATCTCTTGGCCAATAAACTTAACACTCTTAATTCCTTGGCTGCACATTGAGCGTGTTTATGAAAATTACATAATTGATGACATGGCACAGCACTGACAGAAACCATCATCCAAATAAATATATAATTGTGAGGCTGGACCACTTTTCCTCAACCAGTTTGGGATTGTGAGGAAAAATGAAAAATGAGTGTCTGACTGCAGGAAAAATCATGTCAGTTAGCCACGCCCTTTACAATGTGGAGCTGCTGTCCTGTGGGCTCAACAATACAAGGAGGTATCCAAACACCAAATTCACACAATAACACAAACAAACCAGCAACCTCAGTGTTCTGCAAGCTAAAATTATTGTTTTTGTCAGAGGAGTTTGGTGGCTTTGCAGAGAGCGTAGAGAACAGCCAGAGGTTCCATCACAGAAACTTAAACAGGGATGTCTGACGGAAAGATAAAGCACTGAAAATATTCTAAGTATAGTTTAGACTGATAGACTTTTTTTTTGTGGCTAAAATATGTTTTCCTGCTGCCACGCCCTCAGCAGTAAATAGCTTAGCTCACATGCTTCTCCAAACTGCATCTACTGTAGGTATGATGATGAATAAGACCTAGACCTTTAAATAATGTTTTCAACAAATAAAATAATTTATAAAGCATTTTCCAGAATTTTCTTATATCAGCATGCTTAAAACATGTGTAAAAAAAAGCTGTACTGTATGTTAACTACTGTTATTGTTAATGGCTCGTGGTGCCTCCCTGTGGAAAAGGGTGCACCAACAGCAGCCTCACCCAGCCTCTCCTCCACCGTGCCAGGCCTACGCTAGTTTCCCCTTCCTTGCAGTTCCAGATCCCAGACTGCCCTCGCACCTCACTCAAGGTCTCTGCTCCTCTCAGGAGTCTCTTTTCCTCTCCTGAGATAAAACAAACAAGAAAACAGTCGTTTGACGCATCTGTAATCACCTTAGCTATATCCGCTGGAACTGAGGGCTTTTAATTTGCCGTGCTTTTAATTTGTTTTCACAGCAGTTTCGAGCAAATTGAATTTGTTAATTAAAGCAGCAAAATGAAATGCTGAGCATTATTGACGAGATGCTAATTGGTTTAGTGTGGAAATTGGAAGTGGGGGTGAAGTAGGGTGGGTGGGGGCTAACGAGAGGGCTGAGAGGGGGAGAGTGGGGTGTTTTGGGGTATCAATAGTCAGGACAAATCACATTACAGAACAGCTCAAGAAAGGCTACATGCCAAGTGGCCCCGTGGTGGCTGCATTATGGTCTGTGTGTGTGCACGCACAATACATCTCCCCTGGCCTTTCTTGGCAGTCATACTCAAACACAGATAGACAGCTGTACTTTCTCCTGATTTCTTTCCAACACAAATAAACACAACATTATGTATCGCATGCACACACGCAGCCACAAACAGGCAGACACACACAGAGCAGCATCTGTCTTATTCCTTTAACAGAGGCTCAGAAAAACACAGTTATAGTATATTTTACATATGATATGTGAAATACTAGATCCATCAGTTTTACTGAAAAAAGATTATTGTTGTCATCAATACTTGCAATTTGCAATTTAGCTACATAATCAATCAAACAAATGAGTCCAATACTACGTGGAAATAGACACCACCACATTATTAGGATCTCTATTCTCCTCAATGGAGCACACAAGCACATAAAAAGTGTTTTATCAAGTTTATCCTGGTAAAATATTTATTTTTTCAGAGGGATTCTTTGATGCATCACTCTTTTTTTTTTATCCCTCTCACTTCATATCATATTTAAACAAAAGTACAGTCCATTACACTTACACAAAACAACATGTTTTTACAATTTATAATGGATCTGAAAGTATAAACCTCCCCATTCCCCCGCCTAACAGTCTAGTATTAAACATCACTCCTTAACCAGCTCATTGACCCCTCAGAGCTCTGCTGAGCTGTTCAGTACTAAGATCGCTCTGTCTCCCTCTGGGCACGTTGGCCCAATGCACTACTAATGAGAAGAATTCACTCATTTGGCTTGAGATCCACACGGGTGAAGGACAGAGGTGTCGGGCTGGGAAGAAGAAAAGGGAAAAAGGGAGAAAGGGACAAAATAAAGAGAAAAAAATTACAGAAAAAGTCAGATTGAGAAAGAGATAGAGGCGGTATGAGAGTGGAGTGTTGTTTGGAAACAAAGTGTGAGAGGCGGGGAGGAGAAGGGAGGGGGAGAGGAGCAGCGAGCTGGGTGAGACGCTGAGCAGTGGTTGAATTACGGAGGTGATTATAGCGCTAATTACAGGCTGAGCCGCTTCATTGATAAGGTCCCAGCCTACACCTGACAACGCTCACTGCCCTATTCTCTGGGATGGTGGAAATATTCAAATGCACACACATACAAAAAGGGTTGTCTTTGGTGAAAGGGAGAACACATCATGGCATCCATTAAAGGCAGAGGTTCAATGTAACTAAGTACATTTACTCTACTGTACTTAAGTACAATTTCGTCACATATTTACTTTTTTGGTTTTCCCATTTACGCTACTTAAAACTTTTACTCTAGAGGGAAATACTGTACTTTACCACATATATAACACTTTACAAAAATGAAGAAAATATATGTTAATTTGATTTGATGCTGTACTCTACAACTAATCTACCCAGTAAAGTATCTAGAATTGGCTCATTAAAATGCTCTTCAGTGTATTCATTAGTGATACAAACAGAATAATATACTGTTCTGTAACTTAACACTAAAGGGAATGATTACTTCTATTTTTTGATACTTTAATCCCTTAAAGTCCTGATGACCTTAAAGCAACACAGAAGAGAGGTATTGGTCACATATCAAAGTTGAAAATGTGCTAACATGGCCGTTTTCAAAGGGGTTCTTGACCACTGACCTCAAGATACCTGAATGAAAATGGATTCTATGGGTACCCACGAGTGACACATGTAGTTTAAGGTCAAATCCCCCAAAGCACATTTTTTTCCCATGCAGTACAAATGTGTTATTCCTGCCTATTACATTTGAATAATCCTGCATACTGGAGTCCCTAAACAGCATTGGAATTGCATACAATTGGTATGAATAGAAATCTACTTTTGAAGTGAATATTTTTATTGAATATTTTTAGATTTCAGTATTTCTTTACTTTTACTGAAGCAAATGATCTATTTATTTCCCCTCTAAGGTGTAACTGCAGTAACAGGCCTCCACACCTTCCTCTTATACTTATCTCCTTGTTTATTCAGCGTACAACTCCAGATCTGAGCTATAAATGCAAGTCACATATTTTGCATACATAAACCACCAAACAAGCAAATATTTGTAATGCTCTAACCTCCCCAGTGCCTCATATTTCCTGCTTAAATCATGCATGTTCAGTAATGTGTAATTAAACTAACTCACACAAGACAGTGTTTTCATTTGCAGGAGGGTAGTGCTGTACTGTATATGCATTCTGATTATGAGGTGTAAATGAAATCTGGGGATAGTCTAGACTGAAAATGTAAGCCACATGGTTTTTCATAACTTGTATAACTGACAACACCAATACTTCCTGAGCCTCTATCTGTAGGAGTACAGATATACAGTGAGGCATCTGTGTGGTTGTGTTTGTGCTGACATTTGATTCATAACCAAGTGGTGTCATCAAGCACGCTGCAACCTGTCCCAAAGTTATGACTGTGTCCTTGACCATCCTGACAAACAGATTGAGCACACTGTACAGCATTTCTACAGGGTCTCTATTTCTACCAATTCTATCACATAATACCTCTATTTGGAGAGGGTGAATTTGAATGCTATTCATGGTCCCTATTACCAAATGTCCTCATCTAAGAGAGTGCACTCAGCAATACGAATCAACCTGAAAGGGATTGAATTGTTGGGCGCCACTGTATTTTATGCTGCCAGTAAATATATCTATCTTGTTCATAACAATTTGCGACTCTGTGTTTTGTAATCATATAAAGGATAAGTTTGAGGGAGATATGAGAGCCGTTCTTTTGAGAGTGCTGATTACAGCAGGCACCATCTGCGTGGAGCACACAGCTGCCTGCCTCATCAGAATACCTAATATTCCAATGGAGGGGCTCTAAGTACCTGGCAAACCCAAGTAGATAGATAACAAAGAGCCTATTAAATAACGGACAAAGTGGCCTGTGAAGGAAGGGGTGGGGGATGAGGGAGTGTGTGGTGGGAATTAGTCTTTTAGCACCACACACACTCTGAGATGAGATAGCCCCGAGTTCTAATTAAAATTCTCATTCCAATCTCAGGTGGTAATTTTGATCTGAGAAAGAGTGGAAAGTTTGATGTCTTGTAGACAGCCTTGCTCCCCTCTCTCTTTCTCCATCTCTGTGTGTATTTTCTTTTTCCTCATTCTTGATCAAAATCAATGTTATCTGCTCAACCTGGTAGCTCTTCTTTGCCCTTCCTGGCCCTGAAAGTCATGTTGGAGCCATCTAATTTACAAAAAAAACCCTCTGCTACAGAGTAATATGGATTTATAAAAAAACATGTGAAATTTGAAAAAATACTGTATGCTGATAAACACACACACACAC
>CAFUXE010000061.1:825578-842934 GCA_903364295.1 Serranus cabrilla | reverse complement strand
CACACAGTATACTTTCTCATAATGTCCTATGCCTTACAAGTCAGATAAGGATTTTCCTCCTTACTCGTCCTTTTCTCCTCTGTATCTGAAGGAGATCTTGACTGCAGAATAACTGTTGGTCAAACAAAGATTGGAGTAAATCTACACTAAACTGCAAAACAGGGAACTTTTCCTGGTTTAAAAATTCTGTGGTGGTGGGCAATTTTAAAGTCATTTGTGCTTTTAAAGACAATAATTTGATAAAATAAGATGCAGGGCAATCAAACATTTGTCAAAATCTGTCACAACATCCAGGGGTATGTAAACAAACGCATTCGTTTCTCGTCCTGTTGAAACGATCTTGAGCACATGGTCTAAAGTGCATGGGACAAGCGCATTTACAGTGTGTTCAACTTGTTTAACTGCCCATAATTTGGGCGCAAAGGAAGGCGCAGGGGGCAAAGGGGTTGTATTTAGCCTCTTAATTACTCATAGTTGTGCTTTGGGCATAACATGAATTAAAACCAATCAGAGTGTCATCTCCCATTCCCTTTAAAAGCCAGGTGCACTTGCATCTGCTGCAATTCTCTTTCGGCAAAATGTAGAAACAGGCGGACCCTCTGTTTCCACTGTCTCACAGTCATCTGTCCCATCAATTACTGCATTTGACTGCATATGAGCAAATGCAAATATAACATGGCCCTGTTACAGAGTGGAACAATGTCCGGAATGCCTCAATGTAGGTGCATCGATCTGAATAATGCCCCGTTTAAATGGAAGGAAAATACTGTGCCATTACATTATGTTGCTTTCTGCTGCCTAGAGGTACAACGTGCCTGACCACACCTCATTTTAAGACTAACTTGCCAACTCACTTCTGCATTGGCTACCACTGCAAGTTCGAGGTTACCGCTTGGGCCCAGAACATCCCAGAAGGAAACATACTAGGGGCAAGAGACTGTCAGGATACAAGACATGACAAGAGCAAATCATCCTGATAATGGTGCAGTTTTGCCATAACAACATGTTGTTTCCAGATGTAGAACTGCAACGATTTAATATTGATTGATTTATTAATCAATAACTCAATAAATAGAAAATTAATGAATTCAGCCCGGTCCGAGTGCACAAACAGACACACATACTGGAAGGACGGAGGCTGTAATTACATGCATGCTTCCAAATTGCAGCTTGTTTTGTCAGCCATGTTTACTGTAGAGCGTTAAATTTTCTCTCTCGATCTAATAGTCACTCTCCAAACGCTCTCTCTCTCCCACTCTCTCTCTTGCTTTTCCCCTTTTCTCTGTCCTTTTTTCCAGCTCATTACTCCTAAACAATTATATTTTGGTAGAAAGCCTCTCAGTCGCAGCCTGCTGCTGGCTAAAATGAAAACAGTCAGTGCGGAGGCAAGACGATGGATCACAGTGTCAACGCCAAAGTTATCATCACCTTGCTTGATTTATATTTCTTCAGTGTTTTTTTCAGTGCACTTTGCAAACACACACACACAGACACACACACACGGAGAAAGTTTTCTCAGATGAGCAGGCTGCCTGGGGTGGTGTTAGGGGCTAACTGAATGGCCATCATTCTGACAGAGCGCCTTCATTGAGGCTGTAAAATTAAACAGCCAATTTCACCTGGTAATTGGATAGTGAAATATTCGTGGTCAAACTCCCCGCTGTGAGACAGTAGCATAATGCAGTGAACAGAGTGAAAACATAGGGCAGATCATCACATTTAACTGTCACAATGGTGTAAAACCGCAGACTTTCTATGGCACCATAATAAGTCTACATCCACTGGTAGATTGACTTTGAAACATCTTGGATGTGAAGGGTGAAAAGAGCTACAGTTTGTTTTTAAATATGATTTAAATTGAGGATGGTGTTGGTATTCACAGTAGCATGTGTTAAATGATACATATCTCAGGGTCGGACATTAAGAATTCTTTCAGTTAGTCTCTCCCAGGCAGACGAAGCAGCTTTAATTGCCATACATACACTCTAATTAACAGGCTGTAGTTCCTGTGATGTTTTTCACCCTGCCCACACATTAGTGCAAAAATAGCATTTACAGTACGCCGTAGTATTTGTTAATTACCAGTGATTGAGAGGGGGAGTAAGGGGGCTGCACACCAGTGGATTGCAGTACCTCAGGGGTTAAGCTTCCTCTTTCTCACCATACTGTGTTTGCTAATATAAACCACGGAGACACCACCCTTGGGTGGTATGAACTCTGCGTTGTGTTGCTGCCAGGATCAAACACTCAAATGAGCCGTGATGATGGGCCTGGTGATACATGCTGCTGTCTCTAAGCCCTGGCCACGGAGGGCTTTTCTGCATCAAACCATTCCTCCTTCTCCAGACTTCCCTCACCCTTAACCTCAGGCCCAACTGTTTGAACTTCACTTCAGAGGGTCTTTACATTTATTAATAAAACATTTTTAGTGGACCAAAAGCTGCTGGTTAATTTGTCCTTTTTTAAATTATTACTAATGCATTTTTGATGAGCAATGTATATTGATGTCACTGGTGCAAAAAAATTTTCATATGGGTTGTCACACATGTTCCTAGTCATGGCAGAATCCTTGTTCCTTATTGTATGCCCGTGTTTTGTTGACTAATTTTGCTTATAGTCTGGAACTTTTCTGTTAATTTTTGATTAATAAGGGGCATTATTGACAAGTGCAGACCTACTGATTAGACCTACCAAAGTGTGTGACTGTTTTCAGACAGGAAACAAATGATGACATGAACAAAAACTTTGTCAAATTACAGTTTAACAGTCATCCTATCAAATCCATCCAATATGAGATCAATGGCTGTGATTGGCCCAATGGCTGCCACCCTGGGTGGTGATCGGTCACATTTGCTAGAGCAAATAAAACACAAGCTTTGCAGATTTTACCTGTTTCCAGGCTAGTCATGACCTGCCCTAGTCTGCCTCTGATTGGCTAGTATTCATCGCCAAGAAGGAGATGAGTTGGTAGGATTTGTCTGTTGCATAATAATCAAAGTTAACCCGTTCTGACCGAGCTCCTCCTGGCTTACTTAAGCTAAATCTAACCTATCGTCTCCCACTTAGCTGTCCAACAGAAAATAAGGAAACTCCACATTGCTCTTCATCAATTTCCTCTCCAAACCACAAATTCACCGCTTTGTCAACTTAGAATTTGAACTCTATATTTCTGATGGTGGCAGGTGGCATCTTGTACGGTAGCCTCGTTTACCACTGTATGAATGTGTGTGTGTGTGTGTGTGTGAATGGGTGAATGAACGCTGCCTGTAGTGTTAAAGCACTTTGAGTGGTCGCTAAGACTGGAAAATTGCAGTCCATTTAGCATACCCTGCCTGCTTTAGCTTGGGGCTACACACCCAGTGCCAAAAATGTCCCAAATGAAAAGAAAAGACAAAATACAGGCTGTATCTCTGCAGATACGGACACCACCACCGAATGGGTCATAAGTGATGATTGAGATGGACACATTTTTGTGTCTTTTCTTATAAGTTTATAAGATCCTACTCTTTCTCTCTCCTTTAGGAAAGTGACTCTGCTGTAAGACAGAATAAGACGTTTCTTTGGGTATCGCAGATCTTGTTTGGCACACTGAAACATGCATGCAGTACACACTAAGCACTATGAGAAAAACACTAGCCAATAACAATTCAGGCTGTTAAACTTGTGCATCAACAGTCTAGTCAGCCAGGCAGCCAAGCAGTCAGTGTCAGGGATAAGACAAGGCCATAATCCAATTCTGGTTTTTACACGGCGTCATGCCTTTACCTTTGACAGCGTGATTGATGTGTATGTAAATGTGTTTTGAGGAGGGCTGTGAGCAGCTAGTTAAAGCAGACATTTAGGGCTGCGCTGTCAAAGACGAATGAGGGGAAGGAGAGGGAGAAGAAGAAGAGGGAGGAAGGAGAAGGGATCCAAAATAAAGACAACTATTGATCCATGAATGAAGATGGACACTGGAGGAGCCTGAGACAAGGCGTTATGTACCTCTCGAACGTCACTCTGAATTCATAGGGAGGCAGTTTGACAGCTCCACAATGGCATACTACGGGGAGTCTCTATCGGACACACACCAAGCAGGAAAAGGTTACTGCCTTTTCAAGTGCCCTCTCTATTGTCCCCTCTCACCCTTGCTCCTTCTTCTCCCTTCACCATTCCTTAAGTCAACAGAGAAAAGGCACTGAACATTGAGGTCAGATGGCAGGTTTCTCTCAAGACACAGTCAGTGTGTGAGATGTACATGTGTGTGTTCCTGTGAGTGTGCGTGCTTTCACTTTCCATGCTTTCACACGTCCCTGTGAGACTGTCAGGTGGGCACTAAAGTTCAACAACTTCAGTGGAACAATAGGTGACAGGAGCCTCAAATCTTGCACAGCAACCAAGGAAGAAGGAGGGAGGGTGGAAGAAAGGAGGTAGGGAGGAAGAAAGAAGTCTCATCTCACTCACTCATGCACACATCCACTGCTATTTGAAGCCATCAGTCATTGGAGTCAAATCCCTTGGAACTTAGCATGCAGGCACTCTCCTGTGTGACCAGTAATCTGTCAGGATATTGTTGATTTATTATCCTAAACAGTGGAGTGGATGCACTAATTTTCTGTTCTTCGTGATGGACAACTGGGCTGAAGTAAACGCCAAATGATTTGAGTTGTCTGATAAAAGTGTGAGTCCTGCCACTGCTAACTTTTGAAGCAGAGAGATATGCGGAACTTAGACACAGATTTAATTAGCTCACATTAGATGGAGCTGATTTGATTAGATGAAATTGAAATTGGGCCATAACAGCAGCAGGTTGTAACAGCCTGAAGAAGAAAGAGATATAACAAGTAAAAGGAGACTGTGTAAATGTACTTAAACTGACAGAGTAATAATACATTTAAATGAAAAATGTGCATGCAGAATAGACTCAGTCTCAGAAATCACCGCTGGGAACCTAACTTGAAGTTATTGATTTGCTCGCGCCTAATGAACACTGTCTTAGGGGTATTAATGAGATTTGGTTGATTTCTTTTGACATGATTAGCATTTCTGCTTTATTTATTATTACTAATGTCTGTATCGCAATGTTTCACAGGTATTCCTTCATGAGCATGGTTGCATATTTGCGTGCCTGCCTGCCACTCCGCTGACACAACAAGCTGAAAGTATATGTAAGTGTTGCTAACTCATTAAAACACGCACAGAGGAATTTTTCATTAGAGAGATGGGTCCTTTCAAATTCTGTCTCCCGAAAGAGAATTGAAGAGGCAAACTTGAAAAGAGGAGGCACACGTATATGACATATCTCAAAAGTATGAGGCAAACAAATGGAAAATGAAGACATTTTTCTTTGAGACTGCTGTTGATTTTCTTTCTTCTGCTATCAATAGGAACTCCTGCATGGAAATGGAGGAATGGATTGATGGGAAACAGAATACTCATTTCCTGCAAAGTGTTTCCACAGCCATCAGATGGCATCAAACAATGAGACACAAAAAGATGGAGAGAAAGGGAGAGGAAGTGTACAAGAGGGGGGAAATTGTGAGAGAAAAAGTGTGGCAGAAAAAGAGTCCCCCACAAACCTCCTCCATGCCCCCTTGTGCCCTATGGACCCTGCACCCTGCTCTGATGTGACTCTGATGAAAAGCAGACCGCAATCCCTTTCAATTTGGCCAGTGTGCCCCAGTCCTGTTAAAGGCAATCGACTGGCTGAACAGAGGCACTATATCACAATATGCAGGTGCAGACGAGCCCGGCAGAGGAGAGGGGAGAGACATGGAGCCTTAGGAGAGAGAAAGGGACTCTGGCATCCATCTCTCTCACACTTAGGCTGACGCTCAACCATAGGGGAGACACACACACACACACAAACACACACAAAGGCTACGGCTGGGCAGCAGTGGGAGAGCAAGAAAACGAGAGGTGAGAGAGAATAGAAAAGTGGAGGAAAAATGGGACCCGTCACTTCCTTCAGGTTTTTTTTTTTACTCTCACTTCAGGTAAAAAAAAAGAAGAAGAAAAAAAAGCGGACAGAATAAAAGAAAAAAAGAAAGCGCAATTTTGTGCAACTGGGGAGTGCGATGGGGAAGAGAAAGAAAAATAAAAACCTGTCTGGAATGAGAGCAAGGTGTTTGTTTGTGATGGGTAAATGCCTACATAGGCGTGGGGTGGCCAGTGGCTTGGCTAGAGCTGTTTGTTATCGGGAGTCTCCAGGCCCCCAGGCGTGCCGAGCTGCTGGCCCGAGTCAGAGGGGCTGAGCCTGGGGTAGGGTGAAAAGTCAGGGCCCTTGCCCAAGGATGGGTGAGAGGCCAATAGACTGGAGAGAACAGCAAAGGCCTGGAGAGGGCTGGAAATAACACATGAAAGATCTGATTTATCCTACAAATATTCAGTTTATTGACATTTCCTGCCTAGAGTGTAATTAAGCATCTCATGCTCAAGTGCTCCAGACCAGCGATGTAGCCAGTGGACTGTACTAGGCCACATTTAAATCTCCACTCTTCAATGCACCATAGAGGACGTCAGTAAGTGCTGTATATGGAGATTGAGGACTTCTGATACACACTTGGCACGTAAGAGCATAAAGCATTCATACATTCTCAACCTCTTGAGGGGGGGACAGTGAAGAAATGGAAGCTGAGAGCTCATATACAGGCTCAGGTCAAGGATTTGATGTCATGTGACGTCTGATCTGCTCCATACAGAATTCCCATCACACGCAATTGTTGAGTGGTAAGGTCTATAACTGTAGGCGAGGATAAATCTGCACCAAGCCTGCAATAACAACGTCTACCATGAGCTGTCAGTCATCCTGGGCTTTCGGCGCTTCAGCTTATCACTAATCATATAGGCTTGGATCAATCCTCTGTATCTAGGATTCAAAAGTAATCCAACCCTGCAGAAATACCAAAACATATACATGCAACATACAAATTAGCTTGCAGCCGCACATCACTGCATGCACAGACTGTGTTGTGTGCAGCAGCAAAACATGCACGCGCTTCAAGAGCAACTTGAAGGTTGAAATCTTTACTGAATTCAAACTCAAGGTTTCATCGAGATTCAACGTCATAGTTGGCACCTCACCTCACCTCACTTGGCCTTTTAAGGTGGAGACACACTGGATCTCTTAATGTATGTGAAGCCAATGGATTCTATTCTCTATTGAGAGCAGATATGTGGAGTTATGGCCACGGGTTTCATCATCGGCGAGCTGGCTGACCATTCGCTGTATCTCAACCCCAAACTTATGCAAATGAGGTTCGTCCATTGCGACGCACCAGGCTCACATAACTCAGATCAAACTGTTAAACTAGGCAATGCTGATAAAATATCAATCAAGATTCTGTTGCCTATTTCTTGCCTCAAATGTCTGGACTATGTTCCAGCATGTCTTTACATTTGTTTGCCAGAGTTGGCGTCTCTGACATTACTGCTTAGTAAAAAGTGGGACACTGTCATGGCTGCATCCCTCTCCCTTGCTGGGAACACCATTAACATAATGTGGTGTGATATCCCGTGATGCGGCATACTGACATTGCACATTGATCCTTACTCAATAGTTTCTTTTGTGGATAAGTATCGTTACTCTTGACAGCACTGGGCGACCACTTCTACTTTTGGTACTACCTTATACGTGGTGATAGACTTTACATGTCAGTTTAGTGAAACAACACAGCATCAGGTAGTGTTAGCTAACCCTGGTCACTCACTAAGACACATTGTCACACCAAAGCTCAATAATTACTTCTCCTATTCTTTTCCTGTTCCTGGTCCTTTTGACTCCATACAGCATCATAATTCTAAGGCAGTGGTCCATCATATTCATCTACAAATGTATTTTCAATCTATTAGTGTTAAACTTTACCTAGCATGATCACTCGCTTTTTTACATCAAGTCTAGTTTCTCATATTTAAGGTGGATAGATGATAGTCGAGATGATATTTCATTATATATCTTTTTTAAAGCGTTTTTTTACATGTTATTTTCCCATGACTTTTAGCTACACTTTGAAGTGTTCAGTCATGACGTTTAGCTTTTTATTTAGAGTATTTTTCATGACTTTTAGCTGCTTATAAAAGTCTGTGTCCGCTTGTTAAATAGTTTTCACGCACTCTTACATAACTGCAACACTCATGTTGATATACTCTTTGGATTTTTTTCAAAATGGTTGATCTACTCTAGGATGTTTCCAGGTACCCCCTGGCAACTGCAGAAGGGCCTTCGGGGGAACAAGTACCCCTGGTTAGGTATCACTGCTCTAAAAGATAAAGACTTCAGAAACTCAAGAAGCCCTGAGATGTTGAGAGACTCGAGCTCAGGGACACACAAAAAAAGCGTATGCACATGTACATATGTGTGCGCTCGAACACACACATACAAACAAAAGCACACACCTACAAGTGAACAAACTTTATTCCTTACAAGTAACTTTTGACAAGTTCTCCTCCACATCCTGGAGTTGTATTCAGACGTGCTAGAAGGGAGTGCTGGAGAGCAGTCATGTAGAAAGAGAATGCTGTTACTGGAGTTATTAACAGGCTCCTGTGTTTCCTACCTCTCAGCTGAGCTATTCAGAGCATAGCGTCCTCATCTGCCACAAACACATGCCGACAGACAGACGCAGCAGACGGACACACCGTGCAGCCCTTCTACGCGCTGCGCAGTAATATGTTTTTTGCCCATTTACAACAAATTAAGTTTCCCTCAAAGTGAATTTCAAGCTTGGCTGCCTTTGGAGGGCGAGCAACTCTCTTTTCATTAATTTTCATTCTTTTCCCCCAAACAAATGATCTACTGTAAAGCCCGCTCTGCGTTACTCTCCTCTCCTTGTCTTTTTCTTTCCCTTGTTTTCTCCCCTCTTTGCCTTCTTTTTTTCTGCTTGCCGGGCAATGGAAAGCAATTACACTGTCAGAAAGGTGTATTCTGATTTATTAAAAGCCTTGAATGCTATCTGTTTTGTTCCCTCTTTGTGTCCCCCTGGGGAGCCGACTCCTGACACCCAAATGAGACGGAGTGAGTGCTCCCTGCTCTGTGCTCCATCCTGAGCTTCATCTAGGAAGCCGGCAGAGTAAATATCCATTGGCAGAGGAGGACAGATAGACGGCTGTAACGCAGCTGTGCGGATGGGATTAGATTTGCCTCCGAAGCTTGAGAGGTGGGAGACGCAAAAAGACAAAGAGAGACAGAAAGAGATAGAGAGATGTGTCTGCTGACTGCTGCACAGGCTTAGTTTGAAATTACATTCTTCTTACTCTTTAATTTCATAAACCAGGTCCTCAGCTACCCACCATCCACAGAACTGCGGTTCACAGCACTGTAGGCCCATCAGCCATTTCAGAGAACTTTTCATTAGCTTAATTCCTATTCATTGAAAGAGGAGAGATGAGAAAGGTGAGAAACAAAAGGGGAGAGAAAAGAGACAGAGAGACAGAGCACTAAGCCATTAAGGTGTGAATAAGTTCCAATTTCCAAAATAAATATTATCTCTGTCTGAGTAACCCAAAATCTGTGTGCTTTTGTGCCAACATTATAATAAGGATCAACAAGGGGTCAGCGCTGCGTGAACACCACACCATCAGCTTCACCTGTGATACTTTAATCTATTTATCTGCCATATTTTCACGATACACAGTTGACCTGCACTTTGTAAAACTGTAAAGTTAAACCGCCACAGACACCCTATCTGCGCTCCGTCTCTTTCACAGTAGGCTACGCATTAACAACCATGCCTAATGCACTCCCCACCACCCCTTAATCCCCACCACCTCTCCCTCATTACTGTGTTCTTGATCGCCAGAGAGATGGGAAAGATGCAGGGGTGGGGATGCGTAATAAAGCATCTAGTATCCTGAGGGAGCCATTGGTTGGAGATAAGAGGCTGTACAGCACTATAACGTAAGGACATAGATCATAAACCTGCTTATCTTTTGCTCTCTCTGGACCAGCCTTCTTAGTCAACTGTCTGGGGCCAAAAAGACAGTCACGCCTCAACCTTTTTCCTCAGATTCCTGCGCTACACTACAGATACCACCATGTCGTCTGATAGAATAAGGGGTCACTCGCTAATGAAGCGAAATACAAAGCGGTATGAAAACAAGAATTGTTGCCAAGAAACCCTGCAATGATACAATGATGACCTTTTCAATCTTTGAGGAATTTCCTCAGAGTTCTGACGCCGAGGTGCTGTAGGCAGTGATTAACATATTATTAGACGATAAAGACTGTAGCTCTTTCATCCACATACCTGTTAGCCGCTGCCAAGCAAAATAGAAAACTTCCTGAGGCCAACAGAGAACAATTTATGACTAATGCAAAAACAGGGAAACAAAATGTCAAAGGGGTAATGCAAGGGGACCATGAAGTTAACAACAAGCAAGGAGACAAACACAAAGGAAAACTTCATCAGAAGTTGAGAAAGTAAGAAATATAGAGTGAAAATTAAATTTCCACCAGCTGATATAGCTGTGCTCTTTAAGTTGCCATGTCTTTTTCTTTTGCATTTTCCTTCTAAAAGTACTTTTTCCTCCCTGTTTGATGTTTAGGCCACAGCTAATGCATTCATGAACAGTCTGCCACTAAAGGAAAAAAACTCTGTTATCTTGAGCTGTTTACCTCTCCGCTTGGGGAAAAGCAGTTTACTTACTTGAGTGGTGCCAGCTTGCTTGACTGGTGAAGTGCTCGTGTCTGTCTTGAATATATGCTAACAAAGCTACAAAACTATCTGTGTTTGGGGGAATATATAGCTAACATTTTTAATCGTCTGTCTAGCCCCATCTGTCTCAATTGTATGTGGTGCTGTAGTGAAAAATATTGACACTGCAGAGAATATGTTATTTTTTGGTTTCCCTATAAACTGTACCATTGAATCCATTTGTGTCTCACCAGTATACAGAAGCCACTCTGGACTTTCCCTTCACTGCTGAAATTCAAAGTGGATGTTCACATCTCTCATGTGGTTTCACTTTGCAGTATCACCTCATCCACATGATAAAGTGCTGATTGGCTATTCAGGTGTTGGCCTTTAAAGGAGGCAGTCAGCAGTCGGAGGGCTCTCTTCATTACAAACCAATCACACAGCCATTCACAGAATAGCCCCAGTGTCAAGAACTCAGCTCTCAGAGTCCGCTTTCACAAAAAAGTTGGCATAAATTAGTTACTGTAATTAAAACGGGCACTTTGTCCCAATGGATGCTGTTACATTGCTTGATGACAATGTATGATGTGGAAAACCCTTGCTTAGGAGATATGAATGGTGCCAATCTCTCAGTTAGACAGCTTAATTATTTTTTGTTATATATTATATATTATTTTCTGATATATATTATATCAGACTAAATTAATTTCCTCTCAAGGATAAATAAAGTAATTTAGATTTGATTGATATTTACATTCAATCATTTAAGTTAAGATAGGTTACAGCATGACTCTACAGGGTTGTGATGAAAAGTAAAAACTGATAAATATATTAATATGTTGATTAAATGCCCATGCAACTTATTCCTCGTGCAAAATACATGCACATTTTTCTTGTTTAGGTGCTTAGAGAAAACTGTAATTGAGCCTTTGCTAAGTCCCACTGCTCAATTGCAGACTGGCTAACCATAGTAAAGCATCATCTGACCAGCGTCTTACAACTACACAGCTCTGCCCCATAGACTCATGCAGTTGTTTCCGATTGGTTTTGTGGATTTCAAGCTAACTACTGTGAAATATTGTGTCTGCCACATGTGTATTAGTGATACTCGTTACCCAGAAAGTTAGGATAGAGATCAAAAGACCTGCTCGTATTAGCAGAGTATGGAAACATTATTAACTAGCCGTTATGCTATGTGAGCTACTGAAGGTATACTGAATTTCTAAAAATGCTGCTTTTGATTTTTAATAATTTAATGGTCTCCACGGTAAATGGTGGACTTTTGCTGGTTAGTGGTGGCAGCTCTATGTGCTGCAGCATAGAGGGAGACCAGGCACTTCTTCTGAAAATCAGCAAAGTTTACCTGAAGGAGTATAGAAATATATTAGGACTCTCAATCACTCATTAGTACAAGAGAAGAAACACACTTTGCATGTGGTGTGTTTCCTATATTTCCTGTGCCTACATTGGTTTGCCTGGCCCGGCTCCTCTAGTGTGGCTGCTGACCTTCTCCTCTCTCCACGGCTGGAGTGGCTATTGATTGGATCTTGGCACACAGTGTACAAACATAGAGATAAGGAGAGAGAGAGGCAGCCAGGCAGATATAGCTGCAGTGCCCACTCCACTCCACTCCCCTCCTCTTGCTTTATAAAAAAAAGAAGGAAAAAAAAGCCCTGTTCTTCGAGACTCCACTCCCACTGAGCAGACACCCAGACATGGTACCTGAACACTGATAGCAGACAGGATTAGGTCTAAAATTCAATCAACCCAGTCTAAGTAATGTTAAGTCACTGCAGCTGACAGTGGCCGCTGCCTCTCTTCAACACAGTACAAGTGATCTATCATAATCTTGCTTTGACTTTTGAGATTTCAAAAGGGGGTAAAAAGAGTGAATGTGACATCTCTGGGTTTTATTCTGATAGCAATAGTTTTACTTGATCTGTGAACAGTGTCACAGTATAACAGTGAGCAAGGATTCAGGCATTTTAAGTTGTTTTCAGTCTCAGTCTTAAAAAAACCTTAAGACTGGTCTGTGTCCTGTCCACCCTGCCACCCTGAGGTCTCTCATTTACACTTTCTTTCCATCTGGTCTACAGGCAGAGGCTGTGCTGTGTCAGAGGTGACTAATAGTGTCATAGCCATGCCCTCCCCAGCGGGAACAGCAGAAGGAAAACTCAAACTGCTGCCTCCACAACTCCCGGGCAGACACTGCCTACTGGTGAGAAACCAGAAAAAAAGCTTTGTCAACAGGCAAGGTGGGCAAATAAGGTGTTTTCAGTTCTAGATAGCTAGGGGACATTTGAGGACCAAACAGGAAGCAGGTAGGCATGTTTTCAAAGAGCATTGTTAGTAATGTAGCAGGTCAAACACGTGTTGTCTTTCTCTGTGTCTTTGTGGACACTGATGCCTCGGGGAAAAGAGAGTTTTACCCAGACACTGTCACAGGATGATCCACCAAAGGAAATGTTCAGACAGACAGGGACCAGAGGAACAGAAGAAGGGCCATGAACCCAGAGCAGGCACAGGAAGAAACCAAGCCCCTCTCCTCTTAGTGGGGCGGCATAGCTAACCTACTGTTCATTCTGATAAAAGCACCAAATTTATATATATATAAATATATATATAATTCACGAGTGCTTCAGGAAAACAAGTTAAACTAAATAAATCACTAATAAACGAAAAAAGTCAAGCTTGTTGATGGTCTGTCCCTCAGTTGATTTCAGGACATGTTCTAAGGTTTGTTTCGCAGTCACCCCCGCTGCTGAAAAAAATCCCAGAGGAAACAGTGCACAGCATCAGCAGTTCAGCCACTATTAGCAGTTCAGCCGCGGCACCATTAGTGTTATATTTTTTTATTTTTTTTTCTTACAGTTGTTGCACTGTTAAGTGAAAATTGTTCTTACATTTTTATATATTTATTTAATTTAATTTGCTTTGTTATTTACTCCGTATGTTAATAAAATGTTGAACTAATCTCTAGTTTCTTTAGTTTTCAGTACAGATACTTTAAAACTGGTAGTTTAAAACAATATAAAAAAATCGTGATAATAATCAAGATCGGACGATATGAAAAAATATATTGTGATCATTATTTTTGCTATACTTATATACATATATATCGCCAATAAGGCAGTTGCACTGTCTTTCAGACCATCAGATAAACACACATTCCTAACCCCCAAATTTACCAGGGAGAGCTTCAACTGCTCCTGCAGAGCCACCTGATTTATTCATGGCAGTGGCTTTAATACAGTTCAGACTGTCACAGCATTGTTTGGACGTGTACGGGTCAGCCATCAAGAGCAATCCTGAGTGGTTATGTCTGGAATTTGCCATGGTGGGAGATATGTGCAAAGGTCGCGAGGTCACCGCCATCAAGGATGGGGTGTTCATCCTCCAGGACCTGCAGCCACAAATCCAAAGCAAGGTGTCGGAGGTGGAGAGGCTCATAAAGCTATTGCTGTCACTCCTAATCTCTGTCGTGACACCATGACAGAGGTAAGACTCAACCACTTGCAATGATGTGTGTTCTTGTGACATTTTGGATCATCAATATTCCCACCCTGATTCAACTGAGTGAAGGTCCACTTTTGGCAAAGCATTAGACTGAGACAAAGTGAGATAGCCTGCATTGTCGAGTAGAGTAGGCCTACTGAAAGGCTTCATTCGTCATCATTCGCACCATTATAGGTCATATGAAACAGGCAATACAGCGGCTGACTCTTCAGTTACTTTAGATGCCAGTTGCTGAAAAATCTTGTGCACAGTTTAATTTGGTTGTTATAGTAAACAATTAAGTACAGCAACACTTTTTTGTTCAGGTATTTTTTTTGTATGCCTATATGAAATAAGCACTCATTATTTTTCGTTTGTTTTGGTTAATACGTTAGTTTTAACATACATAAGTTTAGCAAATGTGCACATTCACTATTTATTGAGCCACTTAATTCTGCTCTCAAAGTGCAACAGAGTGATGCATTTCACTTTAAAATGTACAAAAATGTTCACCCTAGAGGCTCTGAGGTCCACAGGACCCCCTCCCACAAAATAGTTTCAATGTCCCTCTACCCAGTTATCTGTACCTTTTATACTCAAACTGGAAATGTTTAAAATGCTTTGTAAGCATTTTTATGTATTTTTATGTATTATGTGTATGCATGTATTATATGTATGCACTTATTAAAGTGCATACAAATAATAACACATGTGAGTAATTATTGTTAAAACATTATCTGTACCACATTAGCTCTAGTGTCCACCATTTGACAAAGAAATGTGTTTCTTCTGATTTAATGCACAATATAATCAAATTATATTATAAGAAGATGACCAATTACTTTGTAAAAGTCTGTTAAATTGATAATGAATATTTTATTTGGTTGTCAGGATTACAGGATCTAGATTATGTCCATTATTTCAAGTTTAACCAACTGCTGGTAGCCATTTTCAACCCATGGCAACCAGGGTCTGAGTTTGTCATGGACTGATATCCAGTTTTGTTCGCGACCATCATGAATTGCCCGGATCATCGGCTGCACAGCATCTTTGTGGATCAGAGGGGCAGCAGTGGACGGCTCCTTGCAGGACAGAGAGATTCAAGAGATCCTTCGCTCCTACAGCCATCAGGCTGTCTAATTCTAGAGTCAACAGACTAACTGAATTTCCCCTCTGGATAAATAAAGTCATTTTGGTGCTTTATCACAAAATGAACATTTCTTATGATATATTGAGCTATGCCGTCGCACTATCTAAGGAATAAGATAAATTCTTATTGTATTTGTCATTGTGGGTGTGGGTGTGTGTGTGTGTGTGTGTGTGTGTGTGTGCATGTATACACGTTTTGTTACCTTTTGTGGACATTCTTTTGTATAAACACTGACCTTGTTGAGACCAGTCATCCTCATAGGGACCATAGACCGGTCCTAATATGGCAAAACGTCATTTATGAAGTTTTAATTCAAGTTAGGAGTGCGGTGTATATTGAGTTATGGGAGTTGGGGTTGGGGTTAGGGTTTGGGAGAATGGAAGTCATTGTGTAATGTCCTTAAAAGGATAGCTACACAAACCTGTGTGTGTGTGTGTGTGTGTAAATATACCATATATGGAAATAGAATGGTCATGTGTTACCATACCATATATGGAGATAGAATGTTCATGTGTTCCATTGATGTGTCATAAAAGGAACTGTGACATCATCAGCCCTTAATATGACCATTCAATTCTAAATTCTATTTACTTAACTAGGAAATGTATCATTTCTTCACAGATACAGACAGGGAGACACAGACACAGAGAGAGTGGAGAGGTTATAGTTAGAATTACAATAGGAATCTACATGATTAACATTAACCAGACGCCTGGTTCTAAAACGGTTTATTTTTATTCCAATTAGATATCATCAGATAAAATGGAAGAGATGAGGTGCAGTGATTTGGATCTGCCTGTATTCGATTCAGAAATTTTGGGAACAGAGGTTAAGTTTCCTGAAAAAGAATCAGCAGTCAAAGAGTGTACTCCTGCATTAAGTTCATACGAAATTGAAAGGCTTGAGAAGTTGAGAGAAGAGGAAATCTTACAGTCTATATTCGAATTCTTTGACAATAACGAGATTCCGGACCCTGAGAGAAAGGTTCAAAAAATCAGATGGAGGTCCGAAAGTGAATATATTTCTCGAAGATCACCGGTCAAGGCATCCAGTCCAGATGATAAGAACAGGGTTCTGGAGGTCAGCAATGATGATGCCAAAGACTCTAAATGGAACTTGTCCTCTGATAATGGGTCCCATCGCAAAGAGTCGTCTCAGGTATCCGGTACAGATGGCAAGTACAAGGTTAAGGACAAAAAGGCTGTCAAAAAATTCATGCAATTTAATTTTGGAAGATCAGCAGTCAAAGCATCCAGTCCAGATGACAAAAACAGGGTTCAGGAAGTCAGCACAGATGATGCCAAAGTCTTTGTATCAAAGGTCCATGCTGGGTTTCCTCATGAAGAATCAGCAGTCAAAGAGTTTTCCCAGGCATCTAGTTCAAATGAAAAGAACATGGCCCCAGTCAAAGAGTTGTCTCAGGCATCCAGTCCAGATGAAGACAACATGGCTCAGGAGTTCAGCACAGAGCATGCCAAAGACTTTGTATCAAAGGTCCATGCTGAGTTTCCTGATGAAGAATCCAAGGTCAAAGAGTTTCCCAAGGAATCTACTTCAGATGAAGAGAACATGGCTGAGGAGTTCAACACAGAGGATGACAGAGAGTCTATATTAGCCTTTTTTGATGAGAATGTGGTTCCGGAGTTCAACGAAAAGGTTGTTAAAACCAACATTCAATTTAATTTTGGAAGATCAGCAGTCAAAGCATCCAGTCCAGATGACAAAAACAGGGTTCAGGAAGTCAGCACAGATGATGCCAAAGTCTTTATATCAAAGGTCCAGGTCAAAGAGTTTTCCCAGGCATCTAGTTTAAATGAAGGGAACATAGCTCAAAACTCTGGCACAGAGGATGCCAAAGACTCTGTATCAGAGGTCCAACCTAAGTTTCCTGATAAAGATTCAGCAGTCAAAGAGTGTACTCCTGCATTAAGTTCATACGAAATTGAAAGGCTTGAGAAGTTGAGAAAAGAGGAAATCTTACAGTCTATATTCGAATTCTTTGACAATAACGAGATTCCGGACCCTGAGAGAAAGGTTCAAAAAATCAGATGGAGGTCCGAAAGTGAATATATTTCTCGAAGATCACCGGTCAAGGCAT
>CAFUXE010000061.1:803747-814918 GCA_903364295.1 Serranus cabrilla | reverse complement strand
CGCACTTTCTTCACCACCTGATCTCAACACTTCCCACCTCCCGACTCACCACACTGAGTCCCAGCTGCTCCCTCTGCAGGTAGGGCAGGTTTCTGCGCTCCAGGCTGGCCAGGTAGTGCTGAAGTCTGGAGTAGGTGTAGGGGTAGCAGTAGGCAAACTGGTATACGTCGTCCTCTCGGTCAAAACAGAAGGCAAACGACATGACATAGTTGCGCCGGTGGTCAGGACATCGGTAGTAGTACACGTTTTTGGCAGGAAGCCTCTTCCTGCAACAACAAACAGATTATAGAGAAATTAGGGAGGTCACTCACAGGACAGGTCTTTACATTTAAGGACACGATGCCTGCATCAGGTGAAGTTATGAGGCACATTGAGAGCACAGCACTTGCAAGAGAAGGAAAAAAAAAGTGCAGAAAGTGTGAAGATAGACAAGGAAACTGACTCATGAGTTACACATAAAGAGTTGAGAAATCATAACACAGAGGTTGCATCAACTTGTCAGTTCGCCGTCTTCCAGAGATGTTGAGTTGAGCTGGCAAAGGAGAACAAGAACTGAAGGGAGTACCGAGACATCACCTGATAACCAAGCTGCTGGGGAAGCCGTCAAAATTAGGTGTTACTTTAATAAAAAGTAGAGCTGATTTAAAACAAACAACAATTTCTGATCATTAATCACCTCTTGGTGATTCATCATTTGTGATATAAAGACCACAACTGCCATTTATTACTTAATGCAAAGCCAGGAAGAACAAACATAATTGATAGACTGAGAATGAAAATGAATGTAAACAGCAAAACAATAAAATTAAATGACAAAGAATGATGAATTGTCAACTTACACCAAATGGAAAATTGACTAAATAAATAAATTTTTTTTGGCATTTCAATCAATGTTTATTTTATTTTTTTTACACAAATATGAGGTCAAACACTGTGAGTATGCAACAAGAATGACAATTATACAGCAGATAACATTGAAAATCACACAGGCAAAACGACAATTAGCCATAATTCCAATTGTATATGTTTTCCTTACATTAATCTCCAAAAATAGGAGAGCTCACCTTCTGAAAGGCAACTGGAGACTTTACAGTTGAACAGTTTGAAAGGTTTATATCTAAATAATGATGATTATGACATTATTGTTTGTGATGTCCTTCGTGCACAATTTAGAAAAGCAGAAAGTCTGTTTCCTTTTTTGCTCAGGTTACAGTGTAAGTGTGTGCAATTTAGAACAATTATATCAGGCAAGTCATCTGTGTGTGTGTCATGTTTCTTGTTGTGTTGAGAGTTGTACAGTGTTTGTAATGTGCTGCGTGTTCAGTGTTGTCTCCTTCTTTGCTGAATTGCGCGTTGCATGTTGCATGCTGGGCCCAGTGTGAAATAAAGCTGACTGATCCATGCACCTCATGGGCGATCGATGGGGTACGGGACAGTACTGCTGCAGTCCACAGAACTTCTCTGCTTACTCGACATGTTTTCTTTTCAACTCTTCCACTCGTCTATCTTTGTCTTCCTCTCTTTCTTCGTTCAGCCCTCACCACTGAGACATGGACAGAGGGAGGTTGTGTGCATGCGAGAGACTGGATTTGCCTTCTTTCTCTCTTCCTCTACTTTTTCCTGTGTTTTTTTCCAAATATCTCTCGTCTTGTCCCTTCACTCACTGACTTGACAGTTTACGTAAAAGAAGACCAAGCGTGGGGAACAACAACGCTGCCACAGGAGCTGTGGCAGACGCTCTGAGAGAGGAGGATAAAAGTAAAGAAGAAGATGAGGACGATGAGTGACTGGTGGGTTTGGGGTGTTGGGAGAAGGGAGAAAGGTGGAATAAGGAGATAAGGGGAAGATGAGAGAGCAGGGCGATGGCAGATCTGGGCCTGATACAGAGACATATACGGGAAGGGGTGGCGGCTAGCAGCGTAGCGGCTGTGTGATGGCGGTGCTGGCTAGTGAGCTAGCGTCTCTGGCGACAGATCAGATGAAGATGCTATCGGGGCTGTGATAGGAACAGGGCCTGATAATCAACAAACAGGACAGACTGCTCTGCGCCAACTCTGACGGAGTGAACTTCTCTCTCTGACTCACCTCTGAGCAGAGAGGACAGGAAGGAGACACATAAGAGTTTTATGTGTTTGCTAAGACACCTAATACATCAGGTTCGGCAACGGACCTGCATAGGAATGCATAGTGAACACACTTGCATGCATTTTCAAACACTTGAAGATGTCCCTGCAGGTACCTAGTAAAACAAAAAGCTAAATCACTCGGCCCCGCTCAGACAGAAGGGAAGAAGGGAGAGAAAGGCAGGGCTGATTATTCCTTCAGAGGAGGAGAGAGGAGAATGTATCTGCATGTGGCTATCTCAGCAGAATACTAATGCAGCCAGTGGCCAGCTATACCACACCCAGCCTTCCCACTGGAGCCAGATTACCAGCCTCATCGTACAGCTGGACAAAGAAATGACAGAAAAAAATGTTCAATCTTTTTAAAAATGAGAGCAATTTTTGAATATTATTCATATAAGACCACATGGGTTTGAAGTAGAGCATACTGTGAATAAAACTGACCGGCAAGGACAAAATAAACTTCCACATGACACACGCCTACACACAACCAAACCCTCACACACACACTGGTGCATTACTGTGGTGCCAGCCCTCCAAGGTGCAGGTTAATTAAAATAAGATGACACCTCACCTCTTTACATATTTCCCTGTTTGGCTCTGCCCATCCATGCAATCCCACTTCTTTCTGTTTCTCCTTCTCGTTCTCTCTACTGGGCAATGTGTGACCTTGCCGGAGACTGGAAAAGTCCTGGCTATTGATTTTAATTACTGCTGCTTGTCCCGTCACGGTATTATAGTTATAGGCCAGAGAAAATAGCTCTGTGACTTCTTATGGAAAGAGACTGCCGGGAAGGCCTGAACTACAGGCAGTATCTGCTTTAGGTACCACAGTCATGCACACAAATATGAAAAATGCACAAAATCTTCAGCACATGCACATTAATGCACACAGTCCCTTTGGTTTTTATCTGAGCGCTGGCTGCTCCTGCTCCTGCTCGGCAGCTGGCAATTTGTTTTATCTAAATGGTACCTCCCTGTGCCTCTCCCCTGCCCATCTCTTGACGTGGTACAGTGCCGTCGCTCCCAAACAAAATTATCACGGCGTGGGATGAGGGAAAAAAATGGAGAAGCTTCCCCCAGATGATAACACACTCACACATGGTTTTACAATTCAGTGATTACAGAGACACAAACACACACAAACAGGAATATGCAAAGAGTCCCACCCTGAAACGAAGCAGCAAACTCAAACCGTGTGTGAGCTACATCAAGGTCATTCCTTTGACAGCGAGCTGCGGGACAAGTTAACTGCCAGAGCATCTCATCACAGCCTTACAGAATAAAGAGAAGGATGCAGAGCAAAGAGAAATAGAGAGACTGAAACACTAGACAAAGGCAGAGGATGGCTGACAAATAGAGAAAGAGACAAGTAAAGAGACAAAGTCAGAGAAAAAGGGACAAAAAAAAGACAGGGGGGAATGAAAAGGAGAGGGTTTCATAGAGCTAGCAGGCAGCCTTTAGCGAGGTGTCACTTTGCTTGCCGGGTGCTTTTCTACTTCTGAACCATTGGTAGCTACAAACTCCCGCTCTGATTTTGATGGCACCGGCGTCTCTCTGAAGTTTCGAGATGAAGGCTTATAAATTGGTAGCTTTCATACGGGCGACATCTTGTCTATATTTTCAAATCAATCAAGCGTAGAGGACACGCCAATCACTGCTGCTCTGAGCACTCTCACAGACAAAGGCAAAAACATACAGGACAAAACTCGCCAGGCCTGGACGCACACACATACTCATCTACTCCCTTTTATTTTCTGTCTCACTGTTGTCTCTTTCAGCTTGTCAAACATTCATCCTGTCAACTGTTAGGAAGGTTAAATGTCTTCCAATATGCCTGTGCATCTGTCAAGCTCCGCGGATCCCCACCAGCTCATTTAAGGCTAATAGTTAGTCCGTTTGGCAAACATTTCACATTGAATGACATATTTCTTTACTCCCTCTGTGTTACTACGCCAATAATTGAAGAGGCAATATTTCTTGGCACTCTAAAATGAAGCCAGATGTTAGATAGGCTCATTGTTTTTAAAAACACGGACCGGTGTTCTTGTTTTGCATACTAAGTCAAGCAGAAAACAGCCTCTGAATCGTTTGAGGAGTGTCAAACGTGTGGCTATGTATATTCATGTGTGCAGAAGTGTGCATGTGTGTGTAAACATGATGGGATATATATTCTTGACGCATCCATCTATCTTTTTTGGATGCAAATCAAGTTGCAACAAAGCTTTCTGGAGACACTGTTACTAGGCAACCTGTGCTTGCTTTGTAATTTGGTCGGCCTGCTCTATAATGTATGTGGTGGTACAGTATATCTATCAGGACTTGGCTTTACAAGAATGTGTCCTTCGACTGGGACGAAACTCACACGACCAGTCAGATTCTGATGTGGCAGTGCTGAGGAGCAACTTATGTGTAGTCCACACTACACGACTTTAAAGCTGATTTTCCACATGCACAAACAGAGGCAAACATATAGATATGTATGATTATGGTCTACGCTATGGTTATGTTTAGGCAACTAAATTACTTTGCTATGTTTCGGAAAAGGTAATGCTGATAGAAAAAATTATAATAAGAAATTTGTATTAATAAACTTGCAGTACGGAGTTGTTGTTGCATCTTGAGGAAAACAGGCTATGACTAGAACTTGAGTCCTGGACTCTGACTCGAGTTGGTCTCGAAGCTTGAATTTTCTGACTCATGACTTGACTCGAACTCACACTCTGATGACTCGGATTTGGACTCTGATTCGCAGCCCAATTTTTGTGACTCGTCTAGCACTGGCACTATGATGACTCAGACTGTGATGACCAGAGTATATTTGGTACAAGCAGGGGCAGGTTCCCCTGCTATTTACAGAAAACAGATGTCAAGAGACATACTCTGCATTGTTCTGTTTTCTTTCATGAATTTAAGCTCCAAATCAGGAAAGAGCAGCGTAAAATGTTTTATTTGCCAAAGGACAATTGAGACAACGTTCAAAGTGAAAGCTAAGCTAGCTAATCGAAGCTAACGTTAGCCTCAAATGTGACTAATCCAAGGTTCAAAGATGTTTGTTTGTGGGAGTAAGTGAGGATATCATATCATCAGAGACCACGTGCAGTTTTTTTTGGATAGATAAGGTAAAAAACAGTATGGTACCTAGGCATTTCTTTCAAGTGTGAATAGTGAATTAGTGGCTGATTCCATACACAGCCTATAAATAGACGTGGAAACACATGTATTTTGTACAACATCTATGCAAACAACATCAACAAGCATGACTATTGTTTTTGTGACAAAACATTCAACCTCAATTTCCAAGTTGGGACACTGTGAAAAATAAAACAAAACAGAAAGCAAAATTTTGCATATCTTAGCTGACATTCATTCAGTTGAATAAAGTAAAAAAAAACATATTTGGAATCGAGGGGATTCCTCCGGGTGAAAGATGTTGTTGTGTGTGACTTCCTGTGCCTGTCAGTCATGTGGTGTGAAAACTACAAAAACTTCAGGACAAACAACTACACAGCAAGGTCATGTAGTGTGAACAGTACAGCGATCTGACGACTTTTAAAGTTGTGCAGTGTGCAGCAGGCATTATTCATTTTTGCTATTTTCATAGGGTTAATCCTAACTTTCTGCAGCAGTGTGTGTAAGCATAAAGTCAAAAAATGCACATTACAACCAGCGCTGACGATGTGAAACAGTCGGTATTAATGCTGGTGGTAGGTTCTTCTGGCTAGCAGCACTAAGGCTTAGCAGGAAGCAATAACACTCGTGAATTATGGACTTTTCCTGTAACAAGAGAGCTGAGAGTTGCACACCTGTGGAGACAACAGGCCGTTAGCAGCCTCCTCAGGTCAGAGACAGCCCTCTGATGAGGCTGAAACACAACAGAGTAAAGCACTCTCACCTGATGGCTGCATCAAAACACCCAGGAGGTTTACTCTCATCAGGTGGCCTTCACACAGCATCCTGTTAGAGGCATTTCTACTCGTCCCTGTTCGCTTTAATATTCACATAGATACATGGAAGACTGGTCCATTTAATTAGTTAATACCAGGTTTGGCAGCTTTTAGACTTGAAATTAAATTCAAGGTGAGTTAGCCGTTAGGTCGGTCGGTATCAGATCACACCCACAGCGCTTCACCTGAGTTCAGATTATGCAGCCGACATAAAAATGTGACGTTATTTCCATAAAATTCTGAAAGCAGTCATAAATCTTGGACTCTCATCTAAATAAAATGCATTTGCTGTTGTAGGAGTAACCCAGTTTGTTCTGTTGATGTGTTTAATACAGAGGGAGTGGCTGTGGCTGTATGTGGCTGTTTTTCTGTCAGTCACTGTAAGTATATAGTATTTTCCATTTATTCGTCTCTATTTTATATCACCTTCTCTCAACATAGATTTCTACTTCTTAGTAGAAAAACACCTTCTACTTTGTTCTTGTAACTTTGCTTTTTAAGCTTTCTGGCTTTCTTTTTTTTTTTTTTAACCCTCTGATATCTGCAGGATTGCCAGATTGACATTACTGTATTTAAGAGGCTGTAGAAGGTTACAGTAAGGTATTTGTATCAACCTTAGGCACCCATTACCAATCAGGCCATGCTAGCTTGTCAGGAAGTGGGCTAAATAATGTCCCAAAGTTAGGCTACATTTTGGTGAGGGAAGCACTGTTATGGCCATTTTCATAGAGGCCTCTTGACCTTTGACCTTAAGAAATCTGAATAAAAATCGCCTCTATGGTTTCCAGTGTGTCTTTACAGACAGATTAAAAAGGCATTCATAATCCAAAAGTAATTTTTATCACAGATTTATAACTTGAAAATTTGACAAAACTAGAACCACTTCTATGTGACATATACTGTTGACCTGCTGTGTCCCCTAGACATAGCAAATATAGTATATGTTTAATTGTTGAACGCCCTTTGACTCTGACCCGATACCCTCACAATAGTGATCTAGACACACAAGAGTAGAAACCAAATTCTCAAAAATAAATGTCTGCAATGTAAATATGACTGTGTGCTCCAGCCATCTCCTCTCTCTTGCAAGCTCTTAATCTGTTCCACTCTAAATCTGCAAGGGATGTACAGCACTCATACATTCACATGGGACACTTTTATCACCCCAGAGGGGGTACACAGAGATGAAAACACTGGAGGATTTACTGTAGCTGCTCTAAATCATGTAGATAGTGGCAATGAGGGAAAATATATTAAGGATATAGATTTCTTTTCATTCCTTCTGTCCTTATTTGAATTTTCTCATCATTAAGTCTCCAGTGCAGTTTTTAATTTGTCATCTTCAGACTTGTGCCTGATCATTTCCTGAGTATCTGATTTCAGCAGCTCCTTGGGGTGTTTTAATCACAACTGCACAATATGTTTCAGTAATTTGACATATCCTAAATATATCAAGACAAATACACTGAACTTAAGATCAAATCTAGAGGTTGTTTTAAATGGGGTTTTTTTGTGATAAAGAAAAGCAGGATTTCACTACTGAACAGTGTGACAGTGCCTGGATGGACCAGTAGAGGGCCACACATTTGAGTGAGAGGTGACCTGTTGAGAGGTAAAAGTAGAGGACTCATAAAGAGGAGAGAGGTGTTTTTTTGGCCTTGTCTAAATCAACTGTTTGATTTACTGTTTGTTCTGTGAGATGTCTTCTCACACAAACACAAATATGACCACCTGCTGAATAATGCAGCAACAGTTTAGCATACACATTTATCTGATAATTAAGAGCTGCATGATATCTATAACTTCCTAATTAGATGTATGAAAATAATATTTTCACTGTATAGCCTATTTCAAAATAGAGGCTGTGACAAACCGGCAGTTTAGGACACTTACACAAAAACTACTTTGTAAGCTTTTCTGAGTCAGTCAAACCTCAGATGCAGTTAAAAAAAAATAAAAAAGTAAAACTTGCCCCATTATATCCCAGAGGGGTCTCAGCTAGATTGAGCATGCTGGGCCTGCTAGTAGTTAGCTCCCCTGCGTCTTGTGGGGCAGCAGGGCAATTAGCAGAAAGCAGATAATCACTGTGCCCTCGCCACTGTGGCGCCACTGGTCCCCTATGGGGCAACAGGGCAGGTGCACATTCGTCTGGAATAATGGGGGGTACAGAGGAAAACACACACACACACACAACCATAATAAAAAATCAAACACACACACTTATCTAATAAAATGATGATGTCAGCTTTAAGCCCCTGGTGAGTGGCTGTGGGGTGTAAGCTGGTGAGAGTGGGGGGAGAGGAGTGGGCGAGTGTGTGTGTGTGTGTGTGTGTGTGTGTGTGTGTGTGAGAGAGAGTTTTAAAGAGGACAGCGGAGAGATCGTCCATCTATAATTGTGTGATGCAGCATTTCCCAGAGTGCAACATTATACTCCCATCACATTATCTTTGTCTGTGTGTCTACTGTACAAGTGTGTGTATATGTATGTGTGTATATATGTGTGTGTACGGAATAGACAGACTGGCGCCAGACTAAGTCATAATAATAATGTTCCAAGTGAGTAGACACATGCGCACAGAAAGACAAAGGATACATACACACACCACTAAGAAAGGTATATGGAGAGCATACAGTATGTTGGCACTGTATGGTCGTGATCATGTGATCATATAGTGGACGTAACTCTGTTTGTGAGAGTTCAGTCCATTAGTCCATTAGTGATGTTCTCTAATAGTAGAGAACAGACCTGACCAAGCCCACTGACTCCGTTTTGTTTCCTTTTCTTTTCCTTTTCCACTTCTCCTTTCTTTCTTTCTTTCTTTCTTTCTTTCTTTCTTTCTTTAATTTCCTTTCTTTCTTTAATTTCCTGTCTTTGAAGAAATCTGGTGCATGTTGTTCACCTACCAATGAACAAACCGACTCTTTCATTGCCCTTTTGGTTGACCTACTGTACTAAAAGTCAAACTGTACTAAAACTCACACAGTTTTTGTTTCAATCTGAAACAAGCACTGCAGCTGTCTGAACTGTTTTAATTACACAAGTAATGATTGGTTTTAGCAAATGAAGTCATCACTGTAGAGATGACAAGGATGAAAGAATACTCTCTGATCTCACTGTGTCTGACTCGCACACTGAGTCAGGCTGGTAACAGGGGGACAAGTGATCTGAGATCAAGCATCAGCAGCACCGCTCCTGTATCCCCAGAATGTGTGTGTGTGTGTGTGTGTGTGTGAGGGGTCACACAGAGTGATGAGATCATTCTCTCTGGAAATTTACTCAGTGGAGGGCGATGCAACACGCATGATACATTCTGAAATCACTTTTTATTAAATTCCACATAGAGATGAGCTCACCTCCTGTAGTCCATTACACTGATCAGAACGACTTGCTGCTGGGGAAAATAACCAACACCTTGAGTAATGCAATGATGGGCAAAATAAATTATGAATTATCATTTCGTCACAATCAGTGTTGCTGATTTTGCAGTAATGGTTGATTTGCCCATCTTAGGCTTGTTAAAATATAATAAAATGATCTAGGTTAACATTGTTACTGTATTCTAAACTTCTGATTGATGAGAAAAAAACCCATATATACTAATTTGTTCAGCTGCTGTTCAAATGAAACAGCACCAGGCACTATGGTATGTATGGTATTGAATAACATATACAGACAGGAGATAGTGTCTCATAATAGAAGATGCTAAAAGACTGTAGAGAAATCTCTGTAATATCTACAGATCAGGAGGAAGGAGAGCTTCATGATACTAAAAGTGGTCAGGAATGAGAAATAAAAGAATAATAGAAATACTTAAAAGTGTGTGATAATAATCTAACTTAGAAATAAAGATAGTGTACTTTCAAAAAATCTTCTGGTCTCTGTCCATTGTTGTTTTGGAACCTGAACTGACTATATTTTGAAGAGAGGGTGGAGGCCGCTGAGAAACTAAGAAAGTGACTGTATTTGGCTCCTGGTGACGCTGTATGTTAGCTTCCATAACTTGAGGTAAACCAAAAAAAAGTTAATGGCTGCTTCAATTGTGTCAGGGGCCACGCCTCTATCCTGATTGACAGCTTGCTACGGTAGCAACTTGATTACAATGTAGCCATGCCGCCGCATCGTCTATTATACTCTAAATGACACCATAATTTACAACATAAACATTGTGCTGTATTTTAAAAAAGACTAGTGATAGAAACCATAAACTCATTAGGGAAATGTTCTATGAGGTAAAAAAAAAAAAAAAGGCAAAAAGTAGGATCATTTTCTCATATACTTCTATACATCCTTTTTACCAACCACTGGTCACCCCCTGCTGGGCATTAGAACGAAAAAGATTAAAGCACTTTTACATTGGCTTCACTTTGCATATCTGGCTGCAGGATAAATTTCTTTCTCACAGTCTAAGTAGTTTACACTGGAGATAAACAGTCCTACCCAAGATGATCTCTTCTGTTCATAGAGCTAGAATGATCAGTTATTTTCTTTAATGTTTAATTACATTACCTGGTGATCCATCTTACTCTATAAAATGTGAGTAACTCTGTCTGTGAAAGTTTAAGCTGTTTGTATTTGTTTTTTTACTTCACGAATGAGTGGTTATCAAAATGACACCATGGCTGATACATTTTGTGGAGTTGTCCTGACACTTTGAGGCCACAGAAGTGACGCCACACCAGAGATGCTTATTGAGTGATCAGCACGCAAAGCCCATGTTGTCTCTGTCACAACATCAGTAGAACAGTATTCATCCAAAATCTCTCTCTCTCTCTCCCTCTCTTCCCCCTCCCTCCTGCTTCCATCATGCCTCAGTGTCCCTCTCTCCCTCTCCATCCTCCCTGAGGGCCCTGCTGGCCTCGGCACAAAGATGCCAGCCTGTCTGCCCGCATTTCCCTTGGCACGGCGGTGGCAGCTGGGGGCCTGGCTGCCCTGTCTGCCTCCATACTCCCCGGTATATCACACATACACACACACACAAACACACACTCCACATTCACAGCTTGCAACCAGACTGGTGTCACCATGTGTGTGCCAGGGGTAGCAGCACCCACAGGAGGGGAGGGCTGGAGGGAAGAGAAGGAACAGGGTGGGGTGGGGTGG
>CAFUXE010000061.1:770015-793950 GCA_903364295.1 Serranus cabrilla | reverse complement strand
GTGTGAGAAACGGGGTTGCGTGTTTATATGTGAGTAGGAGAGAGAAAGAAAGAACAAGAGGGGACTAAAGCAGAGCAGAGATGGTGCTGTAAGATAGACAACACACACACACACAGCCATGAAAAGTAACAAAGTACATCATTTACTCAAGTATTGCTCTTAAGCCCATTTTATGGTCCTTTATACGGCTACTCTATGACATTTCAGCTTGAAATATTCACTCCACTGCTTTGCTTTACGATGATAGTTACTTAAATATATTTATTTTGTAGTTGAAATCACCCCAAAGTATATAAATTACAGCATTAAAAATGCTGCTAACATCTTAATGCATCAGTAATAATGAACAAATATTCAAATACAAATATCATCATTGATCTTCAACACATAATTTGAGTAAAGTTAGTTACCGTTGTTTCTTTATTTTTCCTTATTTAATATTTTGAATGCAAGGCAGTGACTAGTAATAGAGTATTTAGATTGTTGATATTTTTACTTGTCCAAAGGTTGAAAATACTTTCTCCACTACTGCAAACATATCAACTTGTAGCAACAATTAACAGAAGCTCAATAATTCACTTTTAATTCCCAAGAAACTCTAATACAACTTCTACATCACAGCTGTTTTTCAAGGCAGCTGGATTCTTACAATATCATAAAATCATGCAAGGAATCATGAGATCACATATCATGCAAAACCATCGAGTCAGGGTTCAAGTTCTTTTTACTTTGACTTGACATCAATTAACTTATTTTACTAAAGAAAAAAGGACAAAGTCACAAGCATCCTGTAATGCTCACTTTTCACCGTACTGTACAACTGAATCACTCTTTAAAAAAAAGAACAACCTGTGTGCCATGAAAAATTTGGGAAACCAGCCCCAGTTCTAAAAATAGCCCAGAAAGGCCCCTAAAATAATGACCCTGGCTGGCTGCCGTAGTCTAAGGCTGGCAAGACAAACGACATCCATTCCCGCTCGGTGCCTTTAATCAGCTTGTGATAATTAACGCCACACTCCATTGGCCAAACAAATATCTTTGTCAAGGTGCTCGTTGCTGTACAAGTTCTTCTCCTGTTCTCATAGACAAGATAACAAGCAGTCTTTAATTGCCTTATTTTGTGTAGTAGTAGCATTATAGACTTTTAACGTGTGCTGTTGGCGGATCCAGTCACCCTCTGTTTCCCTCCCTTCTTCCTCCCTCTTTCCCAACCAGTACATAAAATATTTCATCATGTTGGGCTGGTGGGCAGTGGTAGTAGTGGCATCAGACTTTAATAAAGTGAACGACCTTGTGGGATTGCAGAGGGGATAGATTAAGTTTGCCTTCCCTACTGGCAGAAGCAGCAACCTCTGTGGGGTTTCTTATCTGGAGCTTTACTTAATTACCTGCTTTAATTCTAACATTCTCTAAAATGACCCCTCGCCACGATGAGACAAGCTGTTTTAATTAAACAAATGAATACGTCGCTTATCGGGCGGGATCAGAGCTCTCGTTTGTCACAGTAACAGTTAAGGATGCCGCCGATGATCACGTTATCGGGGACTTGGCCTGGGTTTCACCACACACAGAGGAAGGAGCGGCTGATGCTATCTGCTTACTGTATGTGCTACTGTAGAGATATGGAAGATTACAAACAGGCCCATTAGATATAGCAGGCATGTCCACTTAGTCACATTGTAATCTGATGAGCTTCATAATGTAGCTATGTGTCCCTTATTATAGTGGTAAAAAGGTTTATAGCCCAAGGCAGGGCAGTCTGGGAGAGGAGAGGAGAAGCACGTAAGACGTAAACACGAGGAAAAAGGAAACAAACCAAAAGAAAACCAAAAATAGTCTACCAGCTATTCCCAAAGTCACTGACACTGGCCGGCTTGTTTATGGTACTTATATAACAATATTTTAGAGTGTGCAGAGGGTTCCTGTGCAGCACTGCCTGACCAAATTTAATGGGAGAAGTGTCAGAGAAGCCATTACACCAGCAGGGGCACGCACAGCCCTATTACATATGGCTGCTGGCTGCTAATGTGTATTAGCAGGAGACAGAGGAAGCAAGGTGAAGATAAGTGATTTTGCAGTAACTGGCTAAGTAGGACAAAGGAGGGAGGGAGTGTGTTAGGGAGAGTGAGACGGAGAAAGGAGACCAGGGATGGACACTACTGAGATGAGAGTGAAAACAGTTTTGGGGGAACTTATTGGCTGTGTGGAGGTGGAGAGAAGTGCATGGCCAAAGCTCAGCGGCATGTTATCCAGAGTCATTGTGCTTTTCCTTATTATCTCTCATGTGTCTATAATGTTACAATTGCAGGTGTTCATTATAAATATGGTTAAAGTTTCAAATAATGCAGTAACTATATGAAAAGTAATCCCTGTGAGCCAAAACGTCAGGTTTCTAACAGCTACTTATCCTCTCTGCTCAGGCTGATGTCAACTCATTTCTATATATAGTCGTCTGCTGCAATGTTTACTACAGCCTGACAGATATATCGGTTGATGGATATTATCGGACGATATTGGCCTTTTAAAGGCTTATCAGTCTATACACTGTCCGATATGTGCAGTTATGAAAACTTTTTTTAACAAGGTATATAATGCAAAAAAAATGTGACTTAGCTGATTTAGAAATGGTTTAACTATAATTTTTTTTATTCACTTTTTTAATAGTTAGCATTCGACTGAAACTGAATAGTAATGATGTTCATTTAGCTTTCTTCTTTCCTTATGTTTACAGTTGTCAGTTATAGACTTGGCTGACAATCTACATTGTTTGTATAACAACGTTACATTTTATTTAATATTAAGTTTTATGTTTGAGAAAGTAGTTCTCTGGGTACATTTGCACTGTGGTGAAAAAACAGTGCACAAGCCACATAAATTCCAGCCCAAAATATCACTATATCAGCCACCATATCAGTAATAAGTGTATTTCCCCCCTCTGAAATCATCATCGGTCTCAAAAATCTGGTCAGTCTCTAAAGTTTACATAGACTGCTACAAACTAACATCAGACAACCTGTAATCTTGGTTGCTGATGTTGCTTATTTCTTCACAATTTTTGATCAAACTCCTGCTGGAACATCTGCGATTGTGCATTTTTAGTTCAGAAGCAGTTATTTGTGATTTTTCCAGGAGAAAGTGCTACTGCTACACTCCATTACAGTCATTCCTCTGCCACTGGTAGCTACATGATAATGTCAAGAAAACCTGTAATCTTAGTTGTTGATATTGTTAATTTCTCCCAAATTGTAGATCCCATTCCCGCTGGAACAGGTTGGATTGTGTAGATTTTGTTTTTTAGGTCGTTATTGGTGATTTTTCACTGTAAAATTGCCCCTCTACTCTGTTATGGTCATTCCACTGGCTGCAATGATTGACAGCACAGACAGCAAAGGAAGAAAGACCCAGAAAAGCTGACCAGTCAATGCAGACTGAACTTTTTTTGGGAGGAGAGCTTCAATAGACAGAAACTGAAGCACATCAGACAGAGGCTGAATAGAGGTACAGCATGTATGACTAAAAAATGGAACATTAAGCATGTAAACACAATAGTCGAAACCCAAATACAAGGATGAACCTGAAAATGACTCTCTGTGCTTATTAACAACTCTCTGTTGTCACTGTGTTATGAGCAGGACACTGACTCACACTGTTACCACTTGTTCAATATCAAACAGCAACAACCACAAAAAAAGCAATCCCAATCTTATGAATCAAAACCAGACTGCTGGAGCATCTCAAAACACCAACAACTAAAACAAGGTGACAGCCAGTATTTTCTGTCGGTTAATAATTTAGTGAGGATTGAAGGCTGCTCTTGGCAAGAAAGTGTGAATTTGCTGTGTTTGTGTCTGTCAGCAGCAAAATTCAAAACACTGTATTTTCCGCCTAAAAGGGGGCACCTTGCCCAGCCAAGGAATCCCAAACGCACTGAAAAATACAGAGCGCTGTGCCTTACTGCCAAACACATTAGCTCTCGTTCTTTATTTAAGCCTTTGTCAAACTATCTGTGGTACTTCACTCGCACAACCACTCTTTTCAAGGGCTCACTGGCCAAGTTTTGCCACTCGACACCAGTGGTGTAAGAGTGTTCTGGTATTAAAGGAGTGAGGAGGCTCCTCAGCTTGGTCTTTGACAGCCCCCTTGAACTCTATGGGCCCAGTGATAAAGTGGCTTGATGAGTGGGCAATCTCTGTCTGCCAGCTGCTGGTCTGGCCAGGGGAGCTGGGAAGGTGCCAGACTGAGTGAAGACCTGCTCCATACAAACAAACACACGCACGGCGAAAATGTGAATGCATGCTGGCATGCACACATACAGTTATTTGGAAAACCACAAGCCTAAACCTGTGCACATGCACATACTCACACATGAGGTTTAAACACATATAAATGCAAGCATTGTATAAGAACAATCATAGCTGAAATAAAGATATTCATACAGCGCACTGCAACCTAAGAAAATATATGGAAATAGACACAAGACAAGCAAATGAAGAAACATCTCAAACAATTTGATGACACACGGTAACATCAATTCAACAACACATGCAGCTTTTATAAAAGAAACTCACTACACAGTGGAAACTGCTTCCAGACACTAAAAGTGATGCACGTGCTTGCTATGGTTTGTGGCTTATGAAGTAAGTGAAGTCTGCTAACCATCATTGTGATTGCATGATTCAGATGTTATAATAAGCAAAGGCTAACGCTAGGCTAACACCAAATATCCGCATTATGATGTTAAAATAAGAAAAAACCTGTGTGACCCTTCCACAGTGTGTATTCAGTTCATGAAGGTTTATTTGAATATTTTGGCCATTTAAAAATGTCTTGTTCAGTGTTTGGTTGTACTCAAAGAAACTCGAAAAAGTAAAGAAGAAAAGTAGTGAGCTTCAAACAGGCAGTCCACAAACCAGTGGGCGACGCCACAGTGACCACGTCCATTATTTATTTACAGTCTATGGTTGTGAGTTTCTTGCAGCACGTTTCTGTATTTGCAGAGTTATAATGAAATGCAGCGCATGCATCATCAAATTGGTGAAGATATTTTGTAAATGCTGCACGTGTCAACGTTTTGCAATACTTTAAACTGCCATGCACGGTTACCAGGCATTAAAATGTAAATCAGCTCAACTTTAACACCAGCCTCCACTACATTATTGGACTACAGGGAGACCTGAGGATGTGACATCACTTGTTGTTAAGGAGGGACGTGGATGTCGGCCTTTAGTTCCAGTTCCCTAAAGAGTAACTGCTGAGTGTGTGTGGCATCATGTGTATGTGCCTTCCAATATTTAACTCCCAGTCCCACATCAGAAAATCATAACAAATTCACACCCTGACCTGCCCACTGAATGCATCAAAAAACATTTCTATTTATATATTCATTCATTTTTACAGCCGGCTGAACAGAATGCATCACTGGGCCCCTATGCCTCGACTCTATAGACTCTCAATCTCTGTATCTCTTTCTCTACTACGAGCCGACTACTGTGCTTCTCGCACTCACAGCCCAGAGATTACTGCTGCTTCCTTCAAGGCATATTTAGTGTAATTTTAGCTTCCTTTCCAGAAAAGGTACGCATTCATCAGAACACCAACTTAAATCTGTTGGAAAATGTAATAACAAAAAAATTGAGTTGTGTCAGTCATTCTGTACAGAACTTCTTTCTTGTATCAATATTGGAAAGACTTTTAATTTTTAAGCGATGCTAATGAGATGGCTCAAGGGATGCCAATGTCTGTGGATCATTTGGCTCCCCGCTTGAACTGAAATATCTTGACTATTGGATGGATTTGCCATAAAGACATTTATGAAACCTAGATGATGAATCCTGATGATCCCCTGACTTTGCCTCCTACACCACCATTAGGTTGACATTTGTGGTTTTGAGTGAAATATCTTCTGTTCAGGATAATAACTTTGGTGATATCTTAGCTTTTACATCGAGCACCACCATCTAACTTTTCGAACACTTTGGTTTCTGACCAAATCCTGACAAACCAATAACCTCCCCAACGACCTCAGCTGTACTTTCAGTTTAGTGCTAATTAGCAGCTGCCACTCACTCGTCAGCTTCACAGATACGGTCACATGGCTTGAGATTATAAATTAATCTATTCATTTGACAAATTTTGGTACATTTCAATTTCTTTTTTTATCCTGGCATCACCATACTAATATGCAAATGTCTATAAGCCTGGAAGCTCTCACTTCATTTTTGGTTTCCAAGGGTCGTTATCAACGACACACTCCAAAAATGCCTCTGGAGAGCAAAGACACATGTCATGTAGCGCTGATTGAGACATCATCGTCCGTTTTCAAGCAGAAAAAATAGCTAATAATTAAAAGTCGTTTACTTTGTTTTCACAGGGGACATGAACCCCGTTCTTCTGGGTAAAAGTCCACCATTTTTTTCGACCCATCCTGTCCCTCCTGCTCCGAGTGAGGCATCCGCCATTTAAACTCTGATCACCATCAATCCTTACTACTATGTCAGCAAGATGGCAGCGGAGTACAGAAACACCCTCTGAACAGATACACTTTAATTTGACCTACACTGGGCTGGTAAAACTTCAGGTGTTTTTATTCCATTTTCCAGCAAACAGACTCAAAACATAGGCTAAATAATGAAAATGTTATTAAATAACTATACATTAAAATCCTCATGAAGTAATTCATTTAAGTTTGTTAGATTATATATTGTATTATAATTGCAAATAAATAAAAAATATCACGTCAATCACGCTGCTTTGACAGACTGTTGATGACAGGAAGGTGAGATTTATAGGAGATAACATCAACATGAATCCAACTCTTTGCTCCATGCATATTCAGATGTCATTAACTTGTGGATCTTAACTAGATTAGGGGGTTTGTGTGTTGACATTCATGGCTTTCAAACTGAGCGAGGAGCTTTCTGGCTGATTGCGCCGACATGTCAGCTGATAATTCAGGAAGTAGAATGCACATGAGTAGATTGGACGGCATTGTTCGCTAAATGACAAGATCTGTCTTCCTCTCCGCCTCCTTAATTATCTTCCTCGGTTATAATTACACGTGTGAAGGTCCAGAGGACAATCACTGTTGTGTTGTACTGTCTGCTGGCTGAAGTTAGATGAGATAGGCAGGAGATACTGTAGAGACTGACACTGGCTGTTAATGAAGGTTACTGTCTGCTGTTTGAAAATCACAAGCATTAATTATGAGAATGATGCAAAATTAGCATAAATCAGTCCATGTCATTACATTTGATTAGCTCTGCTATACTGTATACATCTGCTGCTGCACTGATACATACTGTAAAATGACGACTTTGAAGTGTGACTGAGTGGAAATAAAATGGTGTAATCGCTGCAAAGTTGTCCTTTAGATGATGGTAATTGTTCCTCAAAAATCCACAATATTACCACCCATAAACAGCTGACAGTTAGGACACACTGGAGGCTTTCATTAAGAATAGTGATGACTGGGAACAAGGAGTGACCTGAGGGTCCTTAAGCAGCCTTGTAATTCTCTCTTAATGAAGCCGATGAATAAATGATTTGAGGCGCTGTGCATGAGGAGTCTGATCCCCCGTCAGCATGTCTCCCCCGGGTTAGTCGGAACCTCAGGGGAGTTCTCCTCCCCTCCTCCTCCCCTCCTCTATCCTTTAACCCCCACTTTTTGCAGCCATGCCCTCTCCTCCATTCGTCTTTCTCACCTTCCACCCTCCCTTCCACCTCCCTCCACGTCTCTCTTCCCCCCACTGTCTGTGATCCTAATCTCCTCTAAAACATCTTTTCCTGGACTGTGGGAGTTGGCAGATAGCGAAGGCCACCGTCAGACTCTGACTGACTCATCCCGTCATAAACAACTGGTGGGTGTCGGCACGCTGGTGGCCCTCCAGTTTCAGACACGCTCATTTTGACAGGTCATTTTTTTATGATGCTGATTGTTATTTTCCCTGTTATTGTTTTTCTTCCCTGTGACTTCAGATGGGGGGTAAAAGTGCAACTCTCTAAGATCAGGCAATCTTACTCTCTGGGACAGAAAACAAAGATGACAGTAATAAAAAGGAGAACCAATTGCTTTTTCATTTCATTTCCACTGGGAAATCAGGCTGAGGGAGGAATAAAGGAGCTATAATAATAAAGTTTAAGAAAAAGGGGCCTATGGCTTTCCATTCCCTAAGCAAACCACCAGCAGTAGCCACTGTGGACAGTACAGTTGCTCAGGGTCATATAGATTATTGGAGGGAAGGCAAGAGGATGAGAAGCAAACGGCAGGAAATGCACTGGAAAAAAAGACTTTAGTTCAAGGTAAAGCGGAAAACCTTTGGTCAAGAAACTATGGAGGAAGGAAGCGGTCAAAATACAAATTAAAAGCTTAGCAAATATTATAAATATATACAAGGCATCAATTAATTGATTAAAAGTGACACTTCTGTTTTATTTGCTTCTTTATGTATTTACCTTTGCATAAATTCCACAATTGATATAATTTACTACTTAATTTTAATTTCTCTTTGTTTAAATTTTTTAATGTATTAGTTTATTTTTTAAATGTATTTAATTATTATTTGATCTTTTTAAGGAACAACAATTTTTTTTCATTTTAAATAATGTCTACATTAATTCTGTACAGTATTTTTTTAATTTTATTTAATAGCACATTTATTAATTTATCAAGCAATTTGTTTATTTGTTTGGATTTTGGCAGCTTCCTGCCTCCATAAGAAACACAGTGTGCATAAATGTGACAATATGTTCTCAGGGCATTAAACCTTTTTCATCATTCAGTTTTTAAAGAAGATGAAAGCCTTTCTCCATTTTCTACAGTTCCATGCAGATGACATGGAAAGATGAAAAGTGACAGGCGAGAAAAGCTCCCGCTGGGATTCACCTGTAGGCCAGGCACAAAATGTAGGTGAGCTGCAGTGTTAGGGTCTGAAACTGTTCTCCAAATCTGATGCTGCTAGTTAACATAATTCTACTTAACCAGAGTGTTTTTTAACAGTGCATCATTCTATGCCATGGCATCGTTATATTGCTCATTACAGTGGCACATAGAGCAGCTATCTCCGCATGACCATCCAAGTTAATGGGCCACAATAAAGACACCACTGTCTTCATTTTATGGCTCAGTTTTCTAATGGCCTACTTGGCTTTCTTGCCTGTTCTCTCAAAGGAGCCATCTAGGTCTCTTTAAGACCTCTGATATTCTCAGCACACTCTTTCCTCCTGGCCCATGTCTCCCTCCATCCATTCTTCCACTCTTCCTCAGTCCTCCCTCTCTCTTCGCTCCAAACCCGACAGCTACAGGCAGCCAGCGGTAGCCCAGGGCCTTTTCCTGTGCCTTTAGTTTCATTAGCAGGCCCCAGATGCTTAGCTGCTTACAAAATTATGAAGGGCCAAAGCCAACCGCCTCCAGATGGGACCCATCTATATTCAGATGAGCTGTTTCCTCACATTCAGAGCAATCCCACCCTGATGTCCTACAGTGTCGTCAACAAACATGCTGACAAACACAAACACAAGCGAGTACAAACAGATGCACACATTCACGGAGGAAGCCATGTGCACATGTCATGCACACACCCGGGGCCACCCAGGCAAAAACACACACACACACACACACACACATACCGCCTGGCTGGGTGGCATGGCTCTCTCTATAGGAAAACAATAGCTTAGCCTGTGCACTGCTGTTTGTGCTGTCAGCTTAAGCTTTTATCCTGTATTGTGCGGTGGACAGTGATGCAGGGGGACTTTTTTTTTTTTAAATGGCCATTTTATAAATGGACTGAGACACAGACAATTCGACTATGGGCTCTGTCAGATGATTCAGATGAATCAGTGGGAAACAACTTGAAGCATCACCACAGCAAGTCACTCCAACAACACACATTTTATTGCTGGTTTGATGCTAAAAAATGTTTATATTTGATGAGGAGACGATTGATACTTTTAATTTTGACCATCTAACTCTGATTTCTTCCTAAAATTCATTTCACTCAGAGGGGATTTCTCTGATCACAAACATAGGGGTATATGTTTGGCTGCATGGCAGTCGGAGCTATTGGAAAAGCAACAATTAAACAATAGATTTTGTGCGAGCAAGCTTTGGTGCAGTAAGCACCAACGCACAACCGTGTATCTGATGTTATGGTACATTTTGTGGACAATCGACTAGGCTGGAGAGTAGATAAATCATTATTCTATCAACTTGTCATATTTCAACCTTTTCTTTCTCTTTCTTCTCTGCATCTTTTCCTCTTGTAACTTTAACTCTGCTGCAGTAATTAAATCACAGACGTGAGTTTTGAGACAGTCCAATCCCCGATCTTCACACTCCATTTCACCGCTCACATCTCTGACACCCAGACGCGTTCGAGCAGCACAGAGAGGAGAACCATTTCAATACAATCATACAAGCCACACATCCATGGAAGTGTCCTGACATAAAAAGAAAACACACAGTGAAAGCAAAGATTTAGATGTGTGGACAAAGTAACAGAGGGAGCCACTCTAATGACAGCTAGCCTAGACAAAGGACTGCTGAGAGCTAATGGAAGTTGTCTGTGCACACAACTCCATCCACATGTTTTCACACTTATTTTGAAAGAGTTTTTGTAACAGTGAGTGTTGTCAGAGAGGAGAACAGTTTGAGGGCCTGACAGCTGCAGATACTGGACCTGCACCACACCACTGTTAACTTGGTCATACTCCCAAGTGGAGGCACATATGGAAAAGAAAGAAGAAAATGTGCACACACGTTATTACATATATATAGTTATGGTTCGTGGTTTCACATGGGACCTGAACCCAGTTTTCCTGGGTGAAAGTTCGACCTTTGTTTGACCCATCCACTTCAACATCTATTTTTGTTATCCAATGTATGCACAGTTAGTGCCCTTGCAGAAGACTCTAATAATGAAATCCAGGCCCACCATTAGGAAGCATGGAGAGGGAAACTAAATTTTCTGTGTTGGGCCCTTCATCAACACACACTCCAGCACCATAAACATCTGCATTGGTACTATTTAATCCCCCCTAACAGCGTCCCTGACAACATATTGTATACACCATGCAGACCCTTGCATACTTGTGGATGCAGAAAGTTTTGGCTTTAGCTGACCATCTGAATTCATTACACTGTATGACACACACACACACACACACACACACTTAGAGAGTGGTGGGCTGGGCAAAATGCAGATATCAACCAGTCCCACAGACTGTCCTAATATGTCCCGTAAACACCTGACAGCATGGCTTTGTGGAATCGCTGAGATACCCATAATCCTTTAGTTGGAGTCAGGGGGTCAACTTGCCATCGTGCTGAGCACACCCAATAAGCTTCAAACAGGCTATAGCCAAGTATCAACACCAAAAACCCTCCGCACAGTATTCTGCACAGCATGCAGGCTCGGCTGCTACATATGCAATGTAAATCCAGCGTGGGGCAAGGAGCCTGCGTGTTTAAAAATACTTTAGGGGACGAGGCGTCGGAGAAATTGTCTTGTGTCACACTGGGCTTACGACGACAAAACATTTTGCAATGTTCACGAGATCAGGCTGCCAGAACAAAGAGGGGTGAAGGTGAGTTCTTTCGCCTACAATACTAAAAGCAGCCGCTGACTTACAGTACAGTAATCAGGGGACTGCTGGCTGCAGAAAAACTGCAACGCCTCACCTAGTTCATTATAAGATGACACAACCAATTTGTACCTCTGCCTGCTGCAATCTACCAAATCTCCCCTGACAAAAGCATTTAGATTAGAGCGCTTTCAGGGAGGGCTGCACTGACATGCGTACCCAGCCTGTAAAAGGGGAAATGAAGTGCCTTTTTAATTCTCCTCCAGGCAAACATAAAACTGTCCAGGTAAGTCATTTGTGGGTTGAATGGAGAGCCAGGAGCAAGTTGCCTCTCTGTCGCAATACCCCTTGCTCTTTCTCTTTTTCTCCCTTACCCTTTTCTCTGCAGGGAACTCTGCACAAACACGTGCTTTTGTGCACACATGCAGCACACACACACACAAAGTCATGCACGTCCTTATCCTCATCTAGAAGATTATTAATCTATTTGTTACATTTTGTCCCATTATTTCTCCCACATAATCCTCTTTCACTTCCTTTGGCGGCAGGCAAATGAGTTTCTGTGAACAAGGAAGCTTCACGTGCCGTTGATTGTTCTGATTGGCGCTTCTCATTCTCTCTTCCTCTCCGTCTTCCTCCGCGGTTTGTCCCACTCTGAAGACTCCCAGATGGAATAGAAAAGTGGAAATGGAGGGAGGTGCTGTTTCATCTAATAAAACAGAGCTTTGTGATCACTTTCCCCTCTCAAGTCTTTAAAGACAACTGGAGTGAGGTGGAAAAGGGAAGTAATTGCCCCGGAACATGAACACCACTCCACGTCTTGGTTACCAAGTCACTTTCACAGCTACAGTACATCAGGTATTCTCTTTTTCCGCTTCCAAATATTCACACAGATTCATACATCACTCCATTTCCTCTCGGCGGTCGAACTGGTGACAGATAATTAGGTGTGTGCGTGTGTGTCTCTCACTTTCTCCTACGCTTGGTTTTTATTAAAAGATTTTGTCCGTCTCCCTTATCGCGCAGACAATGTTGACGGAGAGGTAACATCATATATAACATTTTTTTAATCTAAGAATCTTATATGAAACCCATAGCCTGTCTGTCGAATGATTGCTACGGCTCCCTCTTCAAAATGGGGGCAAGGAAACAGCACAGAAACATAGTCTCTGTTTTAAATTAAACACACGCAACCATGGAGGCCGCAGGCACAGTATAGGAGTGATGAAAATTATGTTACAGTAAAACATCGCAGTAAAACATGGATGTGAAAAGACAGTAAAGCTACTCTGGTCTCTTGAGGAAGACAGTGAATGTGTAAAGCCGCGGCTGACAATCCATTTCTTTCCTTTAGCCTCCAGTCTAACAAGTGCGACCACAGGGGGATGAGCAGAGTGGGAAATAGGTGAGACACTATAGCACTAAATATCAACGTGAATTGGTTTCAATATAAGTTGAAGACTATATTGGGAATATATTCATTTCAATACATCGTGTTTTAATACTAAACAAGCAGCTCAGATGTATCATACCACTGAGACTCTTGTTGTAGCAAATCAGTTGTGTTGCCACATTCTTAAGGCGCCATTGTGATTTGTTTTGTTGAATTATATCTGCAGGGAATCATGTAGGAAGCAGGATATTCCTGTTTACATTTCCTGTGTGTACACTTCCATGTGTGTGGCAGTATGCATGTGTGTCTGTGTGTGTGTGATTCAGGTCAGGTGGCGTAATGTTAGCACTAACAGCCAGGATGGGGGCTGCAAATGTTCTCAAACAGCAAACCGGGGTCGCTTGATGTTTTTATGAAGCAAGTCTGTTTGGAAATGAATCGTTAGTCTCGGTTTTATTGCTCAAATTACCCGAGCCGGTCCTTGTCCTGTTTGCCCTTAATTAACAAGCGTTCAATTCCCCTATTAATTAGCACAAGCTATTAGCTATTTTACATCACTCTTCATTTGTCGACAATTAAAAGGTCTATTATTAAAAGGCATGCCACATGGTTAATTGGGCAAGTGGCTCAGCAGCAGGAGAAGAGAGGGAAGAGGACGGCGCGGACTCGCTGAACGGAGAGGGAGGAGTCAGAGAGGTCGGCTGTAGTTCTCGCACAACCTTTACAGTCTGTCTGTCTTCAATTTGCTGCCTGACACTCTGTCCTCAAGAGAGGGACCGTCTCCCTCACTACTGTCACACACTCGCTGCATTTGGACCCAGGCGGCACGGCTCAGCAGTACGGAGGTTAGAGGATGGGAGGTGCGTGTGCGGTACTGGATAAGAGGTTTCTTTATAAGGCTGACGAGTGCAGTTTCACTCATACTGCAGGACCTACTGTACGGGAGGAAACCAACAGCACATCGTTTGGCTTCTTTCTGTTTAAATGTTTCATCAAAATCAGATTCTTTATCACAATAAAGGTCTTTATATATGATGCCCAATATATATATTAATTTATTATATGTAGAAATTTAAAAAATGCTCTTTTAAAAACCAAAGCATGTTTGCATGTTTGTTAAAATCAGAATATATTTAATACAGACAATACAGGTTCCTGTATGTGATGCATAATATATGTTTAACCAATAAACTATCGGCTCATAATGGGAAATGTATATTATCATGTATTATTATAATCACAATGACACACACTGAAAATACATATATTAATTAAATGTATAGATTTTAAAACATGCTCTAATAAAAGTATGTTTGTGAAGTTTTTCTTCATGTACTTTACTAGAAAGAAAAAAAGAATAATCAGTTTTTTGTTTTTAACAGTACAGATGTCAGTGGATTTGGTATATTAATAAGAATTGTTATTGTGGTGCCTTAAGTTCAGCAACATATTTAACTGGAGCTGAAGTTCTGACAGTGAAAGTGAAATCCAAGCATTCAGCGATAACACTGAAGAAGTAGTAGAGAAGTAAAGCTAGCTGAACCAAAGCAGCACATAAAAACTGTGTAACAAGGTGAGAGGACAAACAGGAGAGGAAAAGAGTTTTCTGGAGAAAACACTGTAAAGGAAGACAAAGGTGAGCAAGGACAGACATACAGAGCACTGGAGGTATCCTTTCTCTTTCCCTCACCCTGCCTCACCTCTCCTCACCCCTCGCCCTCTGCCAGGGCTTAACAAGTGGCAGGGGATGCAGGCAGACCAGAGCTGTGCTGATTGACAGAACAATTACTGCTAACACGCACCACGATGGAGAGGCAGACATCTCCAAATAGCATTTCACTATGGTGTTGCATCACACGCTTACAGGAAGGATTTTGGTAGAAAATAAAAATGGCCTTGACTGTCTGTCTGTCTGTCTGTCTGTCTGTCTGTCTGTCTTTCTGTCTGTCTGCATAACTGCTTGAAAAGCTCTCCTCTGTGTTTTTGTTGCCTCCCATAAAAACAGGAGGAAAAAGCATTTACCCTTGATCAAGGTTGGCTGGTTCTAACTTTAGAAGCAATGTTTGGCAACCCATTTCCTCCAACTCTGACTGTTCATCTGTTAGCTCAGTTAGAGGTGTAGCTATTTATATCCGCACACCTACTGACTGACGAAGAAGTGGAAAGTTAATTAAAAGAGACACCGCACATCAGAACATTTCCAATATATTATACATCACACATCTAACGAGCTAAAGTGATGTAGAGACATGTATTTTAGCTCGGGAGGCTGTTTAAACTGTGTTTGACTTGAATCCATCTTTAAGATAAAAGCTGACACACTACACACACACACACATACAGCTAAAATGTCAATGAGGATGTGCCGTTAAGTGACTAAACTGCATTATGGTCTTCCTGTTGTACAGATAGGAAGGTTTCTGCTGTGAATTTGTTATCAGATGTGTAGGAGAGCTGAAACCTCTGATTGATTAGATCAAAAGTAACTTAAATGGCAAATATTTATTGGATAGCTTGTTTGCAATCATGTGACTATTATGTTGGACACTATTCTGATAGAGGGCGGGAAGTTATAAATCTATGAGCTGCATGAATTGGATATAGAGGAAAGTGGCCTATTAGGTTTAATAAAAGGATTGGCTTAATCTGCACCCAACAGGTGTCATCTGGAAATTAAAACTCATCTTAAATGTGAGTCATACAAAATGAAGAGGGTCTAAAAGGACTATTTTGTGTGGGATTGTGTCCTCGTTCTCAGAACCAAAGTAGTATTGAGTGTCCATCTAGTCTTTGCCTGCCTGAGCTACTGTGATGGAGAATTAGTGTCTTTTTAAACTGCTATATCAACTCATATGTACATGGATGCACCACTGTCCTCAGGCTACTAGCTAGCTATCTGAACCTGCTATTTTCAACCTGAACCATTCCCAGATCTCTGGTGAAATGCTGTTAAAAAAACTGGGTAATGGCTGAAAAACACAGAGAAGTTTGTCACAGCACATTTTAATTGCATTGCAATACTCGGGCTGGACATTAGCACCAGCATGGTAAAATATGCAAGTGGCTGCTAGATTTGATTCACTAACCAGTAAAAAAACAACAATAATCTCTTTGGTTGCTGGTAGATTTTGGACTCAGTGGCAAGTGGAATAAAAGTCCAATTCTAACCCTGTGTCGTACCAGCTAAAGACATATTATTGTAACACTTTAAGTTAACGCCTCTCCTCCAGACCTAACAGGGAGGTTTTAGATTCACGTCTGCAGCTGTTTCACTGTGAGCTTTTTTTCCTTTAACTTCTCAACGGGATTCAACACTCGCCCTTATTTTGTCCTGATTTGATAAACTGGAACAACCTGCCTCTAGTTGCCTGCTCTCCATCTGGAAAGCAATCCGTTGCAAAGAAGCTATGAAGGATTTCAGTCATTTTCAAGCAAAAGAAAAAAACTAAATTCTGGAGTTCAGGGTTGATACATGAGAGAATTTGCTGCTCTTGAACTGACCGTCTTCAGGTTTTTGACTGTTGGTCGGACATAGCAAGACAATGACGGATGATGGACCAATTCAGACAATAAGCGCAGGATAACTTGATAATGAATGATAATTAAAATAATTGTAAGCTATCGGCCTAATGTGTAGTATTGGAAAATGTCACACTGCGCCCTCTCCTCCCACTCTGCTCCACCCGGGAGTCCATCTGAAGCATCTGTTGGTTGATGCAGTCAGTCTCATGCAGCCATCCTGGCCATTACCACCACACTCCCACCCCCGGCACTCCGGCCTCCAACAGCTGCATTACACCACGCTCTCTGACTTTCTAATTAGCTTATCTCGGAAAATAAGGATACTGGGCAATTCTTTGCTCTAGCAGTCTAACAACTAGCAGGCCGCAGGGAGTGTTGTTGGCACCTAGTGTCACCAAGGGGGCTGTTGTCTTCGACAGACTAGTACAAGAAAATATGGTTTACTCTCCTTTCCCAGTCTAAAACACTCTCACACTTTTTCACAGTTTCTTGGATTTTTTTTTCACTTTGAACTTTAAGTCAATTACCAATCGCAAGAGCCAATTTAATTTCAAAGATTTTATATTTTTGGGAATTTGTGGTTAGTAATGAATCCTGCAACTAACGTTTGCAAGATGAAACAGGTTTGATTTTATTCAGAAGCTTCTCAGCTGCACAGACAATGATACACGCACACTCACACACACTATATAACACAAAGCTCCACATACTGTTTGCTGCACAGCACATGATAACATTAGTTCTGCTGCTGTTTGATGAACTTTTTAGGAGTCTGTGTGCTTACAGAGTAAAATCCATTGTTAAAGGAATATTTCGCCTGCAAAATGAGTATTTGTATATCAATTGCTCACCCAGTGTTACCTTGAATACTTAGAAAATGCTGTTTTTTTGCATGCTATGAGAATGGATGAGTAGCGTTCTGTACACAAGTATGAGATTGTTCCATGTAAGTGTTTTAAACAGTCAGGTTTGAGTGAAAATGCATGTGTTTGGGGAGTACTGAGCAATAAATGAGACTTGCATTACACTGCAGGAGTTGTGCGAGAGTTTAACAGATGTTTTGATATGTTGCTGTTGTTAAACATGGCCTCCATTAACTTCAATTAATCAAGAATGTACTCTGTTTTTAGACTCTTTGTTCACCGTGAAGGCATGTGAGAAACACAAAAACTCTTTTCAAGGCAACATGCGGTGAGTGGCTGATATACAAATTACAATGTCGCAGGTGAAGTGTTCATTTATTCTGTCGCACATTTCAAAAGCAATCCTTTTAATTAGTTTATCCATCATTCATCATTCATCAAACATGTAACCTGTGGCTGTGTTGAAATGCCAGATGATTCGGTAAACCCGGGGCTTCTGTCAGCTCTGATGTCTCCTCGCTGGAGGAGAAATGGAGTGAGGGATGGAAGGGAAAAAAAGAGGGATGGAGGATAGATCCTTCCACCTGTAGCAGCAAACGTCCTGCAGGACTGTAATCTGCCAGTTGTCTCTCACTGAGACGCCCAGCTTAGCCGCGGCCAGCCAAGCCCTGCAGCCGCCAGCACCAAGCGATGCAGGGGCCCCGGGACATAAGGCACCTGCACGGGGAGATAAAGGCTTCAACTCCTGGGCTAATACTGACGATTCTTTTGATAAATACAGACGTGGGGTGGTGGGTGGTGGGGGAGCAATCTTTTCCCGCTCACTCTCTCTCATTCTCTCCTCCCTGTCTACCTGTCTCAGTAATCTCTCTTTCTTGTACTTTGTGTTTTTCTTCCTCCACCCCTCACTCTGTCTGCTTCTCTGCAACTCTCCCTCTCTTTTTCTCTCTTTCCATCTCTCCCTCTCTCTCTGTACCTTCTTTATCCTGTCCTGTGTGAGTTTGGATCAGACAGGCGAAGCTCTCCACGCTCTGCCTTTTTATTTATTCCATATCTGTAACTGTCAAAAAGAAGATTGCTACTTTAGGAGCTGTCTGTGCTTTGTTGTGCTCGTGGAAAGTCAAATAGAGGAGGTTGTGTTAAAAGCATCTTGACCACTTTGTGGGGACACAAACAATGTCAGCTGCGGTCTTGGAAGCCCCAGACAGTTGAAAGTGGCTCTAAAAGTGCATGACACATGATGCCTTTTAGATGGCACAGTGCTGAGAGGAGCGGTTAAAACAGTATTAGCCCGGGGAGGTAATTGGAGTCGGGCCTCTGCAACGTTGCCTCCTGCTGTGTCTGTCACTTAAATATCTATTTATGAGGGCTTATTGAAACATAAACATGGCCAAGGTTGCATGATTAGCGTATTAAGAAGAGCTTTGGGACCTAAATGACCCAACAGGGCTGTTGCTCAGATTAACACCTCACACATTCAAGATTATGTCAGGACCATTCAGAAAGTGGGACAATAATTACCTGGCACAAAATGTGGGTTAAATCACAGCGTGAAACATCTAATATTACACGTAAAGAAAAGGGGATGTAACTTTGCTTTATAGCGTTGTCTCCACAGTAACTTAACTGACAGTGCAACTACACGCACCTGAGAAATAACACCAATTTTTAAAGCGAGTACTTGCCAGCTTCATTGCAAATATATGGTTGGCAGGATGAGACAATTGTAGTGGCTGGCACTGTAAAAAAAAACAAAAAAAATAGTTCCACAAGCACAACAGAGAGACTCTGAGTGCAAAGTTGCAACAACACCACATGGAGTCAAAACAGAGAGAGCGAGGCAGCCGAGCTGAGCTGCATCATGTTGCACTGTGCTGTATCGTCGACAGCAGTTCATCTTTCCTGTCTACGGTGTCGTGCCCATTGTCTATTCCCATTAGCCTGTGACCGGCGTGCTACGGTATGGTCGGTGCGGGTGCTAGGCTAGCAGACGCAGACGGCTCAGGGTGGCAGATGCCTGGCTTTTCTGCGGATGCCCTCCATCAACTGATGACAGATGTCAGGGCGCCTCTTGGACGGCAACACTTCATCACGCTACCCTGTTCCTGCTCCTCGCCCCACTGGATTCAACAGCCTGCTTGGCAGACGCCGCGCCCATCCCCACTGCACCAGCCCCGTTCCCTCCTGCCACACCTATTCCTTCACACACACACACACATTTCTGCATCCATCAGTCAAGCGTTATTACATCAGACAGCCGTCATACTGGCAACCAATGGATCACATGCTAATGCGCCCAGACGCATCCACTCTGGAAATCTAAAGTATCAGTCTTTAGGGTGTGTGTATGTGTGTGTGTCAGTGTGTGTGTGTGTGTGTCTACTGCTGGGCAGAGAGGAAAAGTTTTTCAAAGTTGCAGAAAGACTTTAAATACTCTGTTTAAAATGACACCCAAGATGACATTAAAATAGACAGCATTCTTTAGAATAACGCTCATTGAATTGGTGCTAATGTTTTTGCACACTTACCATTTTGGCCGGCTGGTAGACTTGACCACAGGAGACATGCCATCTCTGTATAAGCTCTTGGTCTTGGAGAAGTTGACTATGTTGAAAATGACCCTCTGAAAGACAGTGAAAAACAAGAAGCCACATTAATACCACCAAAAAATACAACCCAGTGGAGTTTGATGGGACTTTGATGCAGATCAGATCACATTTTATGACAAATTAATTAAAAAAACTAGATAATTTCAAAAGGTTCACATTCACGTTTTCTTGCCATTGTATACTAACAATTGTAGTAATTAAAACTAGTAGTTGCAGTAACACAGTTAGTGTTGTTTGTAATGTGCAAAGCATAAATAAAGAGGCGTTGCTACAATCTGGCCATTCATGTTAGCTGATAGCATTAAAACTATGGAATTAGCAACTAGCTCGCTAGTCAGTCTCATTAGCTTAGCTAGTTAGCTCGCTAATCCCAACATAATGCTACTGGTTTCAGAAAGTGAGAAAAACAAAGGTTTTAATTATCTGTGCTTCCCTACGCTGTGACAAGAGTGTGTGAACAAGGCATTAAGTTATTGGCTGGCTCTTCATGCTACTTGCTACTCCACTGCTTGTTTGGTCATCACTGCTAAACCTTCACCTCACACTCCAGTCCACCACTTACTGCAAGTCTACAGCCACGACGGCAAAGATACACATAAAAACAGTCGCCACTCTGTGCGTCATGCTGTGTTGTTTTGAACGGGAATGTGCATGCTGCTGTTATTTTACTGTTATGGTGCCAAGAAATGCAGAAATTGAGAAAAATGGCTGTGAGCTAGCAAATGCATTGAAACGATGCAAGTTTCAAAATGTCAGCAAAATTTGATAATGATTAATTTAGAAGAAAAGACATGGAAAATGTTTGTCGTGTCTCAAGGATAGACAGACTGGCTTAGGGTTAGAAACACTGAATGTGACTTATATAATATTTCAGTTTAAATAGTTATTATTATGAAAAAATGTTTAAAGTATACAAGGATTCTTACAATCCTCCCTCTCATGTGACATGAGAGCGGCTGTGAAATATCAACCGCAAACTATGGAAGAAGCTCTGAGAGGTAAAAGTTGCCGCTACCACCGTTGCTAACACCAACAACACACAACATCACCCCACATTAACATTACAGTGAGGAGATAAGGCAGCTTTAATGTCCCGCAGATGATCCCATGTTGCAGTAACAAAGTTCCCGATAAAACGCAGCAGCTCCGAGGAGCGCCAGCCTCTAATCTGGGAGGACATTACGGCTCTCCCCAGAGGGACGCTGCCTGGTCCAAAACATTAAGCTTTGCCTGGAGCGCAGAGGACAGCCATGGTGTCTGGCTTTCCACCTCCTCTGGACCAAGGACTTTCTTTCTGAGCTAAAATATCGTGCAACAGCCCTTCCTTCCTCCACCTCCAGCATACATGATTAGGATCAGGAGGAGTGGGAAAATGTGGAGGGAGAAATGAATAAAAATACTTTTTAAAAAGTCAAATGAATGGCAATGGTAATACGGCGGTGAGGTAAATGAATCCTATTGATGGGGCATATCAAATTACCAACTAAGTCCAGGTGGTGGAAGTTAACTGGGTGCTACTGAAATCCTATTACAGACTCCCTCCCTCCTCCCCCTCCTTTTCTTTCTCCTTTCCCTCCCCCTCATCCATTTCTCCCTTTTTCTTCTGCCTAGCATCAGAGGAATGGGGATTGCGGATTGTGGCAAGCTGATTCAGACTTAGGTAAAATGACATCTAACTGATGTTGAGACTGGCAGCAGGCTCCTGTAGCAGGGAGATAAGACCATTGCTGCTGGCATTTCAATTACACTTTACTGCCCCGCACATCTGTTGCGAGAGCTACTTTTCAGCCTTTTCCCCTCAGGCAAATACAGCCTTACTCTGACTCCACTGGCTTTCTTTGACTGCACAGCCTCCTTCCTCATTCTTTATCCACAACAAATTCAGATTGTCTTCCTCCTTAGCTTCACTCTACCCACTGTTTGTAATCTATTTGTTCGGCCTGTTTAACTCAGAGGGAGCTGGGGCTGGACAGATGATGGAAACACAGGCAGAGAAAAGGCAGAATGATACACAATACAGGGGTGGGAGACAGTAAGGCAGAGAGAAGGGTGCTGCGGCTAGTAGAGGCACGCTGGACACAAAGAGACAGAAGATAATTACACAACAGTGATAAATGTGGGTGGGTGGCAGAATGTTACTGAGAGGTAAAGAAAATAAACTGGGCTCGACTGGCTCAGTGGACAGATGTGGAGGGCACAGGCAGGTGGGCTGGTAGGTGGGAGGCATGAAGAAGTCTCCGTGTGGTTCTCTGATTTCATTGAAGCTAAACAGATTAAAAGAGAGGCTTTTCGTCCCGTGACTCAACATCGGATCACAAAGTCAGTGTTTAACCTACAAGAGAAGAGGAACTTTGAGGAGCTTAAAAGCAAGGGAGGAAAACCCTGGACAATTTACTTACAAGCAGGGATCAGCATGGGAAAATGATCCCAACACTTTCAAGATACTAGACTGTTGTATTATCAGTGGTGGAGAGTAACAGTAGAAGGTTGTTATTGGCACTGATCAAAATGTTGGCAAAGGGATTCGGCCTGATCTCACAAATTACATGAAATTACGTTGTTTTTTTTAACACACACTGAATGTGTTGAAAATAAGTGCAAGCAAAACGGAAACAATGCCAATGTAAAGTCAATGGGGATCCTTTTCGTGTTCATGTACCGTGTGAAAACAAAGGTAAACGACTTTCAACATTACTTGTGTCTTTATAGGTGACTTCCGACTCACGGTTTGTGAATAACGTTTTTTTTCCCCCGTAACTTACGAAACTTCTGTGGCTGACGGTTTGTAAATCATGTTTTTCTGGCGTTGTTCTTTGTGCTTGCATCTCTCTCAGGGCTCGAAATGAATCCGACTGTATGATGCAGATTGGGTCGACATGGCTGAAGTTGTGTTTACACAACATCAGGAGGGACCCGTAGCAATCTCGGGATTCGTTTTTGCATGAAATTGTACTTGCATTTCCATCTGCTAAGACCACCTCTTATCACAAATGCATAAGCATAAAGATCAATTTTTGTGGCTTTGGTTGACAGAAGCTTCAGAATCACCACAACTCCTTCATGTTTGTTAAGTTTTGCCTCTTTGATTTTTTTTTTTCTCAAATCCAGATTAAATGCCCTCCAAAATACAACTTTAAATGTGGTTACAACATGTGGTAGTCTGTTCTGAGTGGAATAATTCATCAAATTCTATCAAAATGTCATGCACAGCTGTTTGGAGAATGGATCTGGTATTTCCCTTTCAGCAGATTGAATACCTGTAGCCCTCACAGAGCAACAGGATTGATATGAGCATCTGCAGTCTCTAATTTGAAGCATGACTTGCTGTGCATACAGGGAGATCTCAGTTTACGCAATCATGTGAGCTGACAGACATGTACACACAGCAAGTGATGTCATCTTTGTTTTTACAACCCCCATTCCAGAAAAATTGGCATGTTGTCTTAAAGGGAAATTAAACAGAATGTGACATGTATTTAAAAATAAACAGCAAAAAGACAATATATATTTAATGTTGAAAGTGATGAACTTTTGTTTTCTGTAACTTATCCTGGGACTGTATATTGAAAAAAAAATGTTGTAGCTCAATTAGCAATGCATGTACAAACATTATTAAAAAAACACGAGTCAAATTTGATCAATAAACTTGATTCTGAATTTCTCTCAAACACACAGAATTTCTTAAAATTTGAATCCAACAAACGGCTGTGGAGCCAATTCTCCAGATCATTAAAACTTATGCACAACCAGCACCAATTTAGAACACGTGTGTGTGCGCGCATGTGTGCACATGTCTGCCCTGGAAGATTTAATTAGGCTGGGAGCAGTTAGAAGAGATTAACATCCATGCTGTCTGAGCTGTCATGTCGACGGAGCGTGTCAAAGCCCTGCGCCGTTCCCATCACTGCTGAATTACAGACTGGAACAGGTGTCTCTGCGGTGTCACAACACACACACACACACACACACAC
>CAFUXE010000061.1:746232-769932 GCA_903364295.1 Serranus cabrilla | reverse complement strand
TTACAACATGTAAACTCAAATGAACCTTAATGGTGCAATAAGAAGATTTTCACTCTCTCACAGCAGCAAATAACTATAATGTATCTGCAGGGACTTAATGAGGTACTTCATCAAAACCAATGACTCAAGAAATACTCCCATGCAAAACTAAAACACTCCAAATCTACAAATAAAACTTAAAAGTAGCTTTGGAAACACTTTATACAAACACAGGGTGACATGGATGTTGTAGGTGGCAGTTTAAATGACTCGTTCTAACCCCAACCTCTTGGCTAACCTTTACACAGAGCAGCCAGCCACAGGCCCTGGACCCAAAATAGCCTCGCTGGTGCCGCTTCAGGATAGGATTGCGTTTAGGCCCAAACACTGTCTTTTGATCTCCATCGATCCAGCCTGTGGCCAGATAGCTTTGCTTCCTGGAAGGAGCCCCGATAAATTATTAAAGAAAGCTTTCTAAATGTGTGGTCCAAGACTTCTGCAGAGAGAATGAGCACTTTGTCCTTTTGATAGTGATGGCTGAGCAGACTTTATTATGAATGATCTGAAAAATAATAGTGTCTCCAGAATGTGAAAGCTGTTACGGGGGAGATTAAGTTCTGAAAGCACACTAATTAAACACTTGTAGGTTTGTTAACTAAAGTTATTGATGTATTATATTCAAGGGGAACTGAAGATTTTAACTCTGTGGTGGATTCAAGAACAAGTATGTGTTTCCAAATTAAAAATAAATACTACAGGCCTGTTTCACTGTTAGTAACCTATTATCAACACACTGTCCAGTTTGAATTTAGAGTCCCATGTCATTTCTCTAAGATTAAGAATTTTTATAAGCTTTTTACTCTATAATTTGTACTTTTATCTTAATATTTATGCATTACAGTGTCATAATGCACTTGTATCTATACAGTTTCTATACAGTACCAATACTTTAACAACACGTGTAGCAGCAGGAGTCATCTAAAGGACTGCAAATATATTCTCAAATAATCATTAAGAATGATGTGAATTCCTTTAAAATACACAAAAATATGTTAAATTTTCTCTACTTTACAACCATTACTATCTACTATAAAATATGTATAAATATTGTAGGAATACTAATATTATGAACACACTGTAAGCAGCCTGCAGCTGAGATTTGTTGTCCTATCATAGTTTTGTCTGTGTGTGAGCTGAAAGAGCTCCAGGACCCTTTCTGGTTGCTGACCCCGGGCTCAGACCACAGCAGTTTGATTCTTTTTCTTTAAAATCAGTTGATCATGGAAACAATATTCTTCCCACAACGCTGCATTTGAAATGTTGCCCACTGGTCTAAACAATGTATCTGAGACAAATCGCCCCATCAGGTCTCAGGTTTCCTGCACTCATCACCAAACTGCGGTTCACTGCATCACCTTGGCTACACCGTGATTTCCTCACAGCGTAACAGGAGCGAGCCGAGCAGATCTGTGAGCCCTGTCCACAGCCATCAGAGACAGGCAGGCTGATAGCTGCTGGCAGCTCTGCCTGTTCCTCTCTTGTTGTCTTTGATCAGTCTGATCACTGACGCACAGCATGCCAACTACCCACAGCACTGGGGACTACCTGAGCACAATGCACACACACACACACACCCAGAGTCCAACACATGTGCAGGTAGACACACACGCACACACAAGTCCTATACAGCACATTATAACATTAGAGATAATGAAAGGATGCCTAAACAAGCTAATTTCGCTAATAAAACAAGTGTATAAAACAAATAATGGTCATAACCAAATGATACCAGTCTTATGTAATGAATGCAATGTGTAACTGTGAGAGCGCAGATTTGCAATTTACAGCATTAGTTAATGTGAAATGATGTAGAAATCATATAGTAATGAAGTGATGACTAATTATGTAGCATTGCTTCTCACCTGGGCAACGTTGTTGAAGTAATGAGACATGTTTGCAAACATATGTTTAACTAATGTAGTGCTCTCTATATTTAATTATATACATCTGAACTCGGGCTGCAGCTATATACATAATGAAATATTCTACCAATTATTTTTAACAATTAATTAAGAAACTGGGTAAGAATATGGAAGTGTTTTTTTTTAGGAGTATTTATAATTAAAAGGAAAAGAAATAAAAGCATATTTGTAGCAACATATTTTAATGTTTCAGTGGAAAACAGTGCCAGGAGTATTGGAGTATGTTCCAGCTGTTCAGCTGTGGTGACACATTATGTAAGTTACATGAACAGCATGAGACTATGTTCCACTGACAGATATCACTTCCTGGCAGGTGCCATTTAAAACTGAAATGTCACTGGCAGGTACGGATCCTTGTAGGCAGCTGTCACTTAGTTAATGCCTTTGTGCTATTTACAGTATATGACAGTGGGCTAGCAGGGCCACCATGGTAGGAAAACTACCATGGTGGCCGTTACTGCATCAAGTTATTACAACTTGATGCAGTAACGGCTGAAATTGTGTGTTTGGACTAAAAACAGAGCCAGGACGGTACAGATGTACAGTAGGTAACTTTTTTTGTTTGGCCGTAACTTAATGTAAGTTACAACCAAACTGTCTACTGTGAACATCCATCACAGTTTACCAACTGACTTCCTGATTCAACTTGGACTCCTGTGCTGTGAAATGCTTATTTCCTCTAAATAAAGTGGGTTTTATGATCAGGGAAAGTTGTCAAGCTCTGTGAAGCTGTGAAGCTCTGGGGTGGGTTTTGTTAATATGACAACATTACCGTTAGCTAGGTAGCTACCAGCGAAATTCTGGCCTATCTGCTCCCACATATTAGCTTTTCTCTCTGCTATGATATCGCTCTAAAAGGAGGGACAGTGACAGCGCTGGTCGTGGACATTTTCAATTAGATGGGCTCAGAATGGCCACAAAAAAGTTGGAGCCCTGTGAAAAAAGACGCTTTTCTCGAGGAGGCTGCATACGTTTTCTTTTCATTGAAACTGAAAAAAAATGCTGGCTCTCTGCCTAACAACTTCAAAGAAGAAATAACAGAAGATATCAAAAGAAATTCCTCAACATTCAAAACATCTAAAGCCGGATGTGCATCCAATGAGACCAGCTCCATCATATTCATGTGATTTTGCACCTGACTCCAAACCAAACGGACGACACATTACAGTGTTATCACAACAAATAGAAGCTTCGGCTGGAGGTTCAGTGTATAACCCTGTCCCTCAGGAGTACTGCACTGAGAGTTCGCTGTACGGGACAAAAGTCTTGAAAAACAATATAAGTCATGATCAAATGCTACCAGTTGTGTATTTTGCCACTCACTGAAAAACAGGAATGCTTTTCAGTGGGTTTGGGGCGACTCCCCAGGGTGGCATTATGGCAAAGGCCTGCTCAAGCAGGGCAGCTCAGCTGTGGCTAAGCTCCTGTAAAGCCTGGTGACAGTGAGGAAGGTCACAAGGCAGCAATAGGTGGGCACAACAGTATGACAGGGGGACACTGAGGGACAACCTGAGGCCCTGTGGGACAGGACGGAGATGGTGTGTGTGTTTGCATGTCAGGGAGACGGAGGTACAGGCATGACTCCTGCGGGAGCACACGCATGACCTTGAGAAGAGTCTGCTATACATAACCTGACAGACGGTTCACATAGTGACAATGTCACATGGTACGACTAAATGTCAACAATGTCACTTACACAAGTGCCCCCCGGACACACACACATCACACACACATTTACTATTCCTGCTCTCTTTTGCCTTCCCGCCTTCTCTTTTTTCCTTCAGTGTGATGTTGATGCTGACAGTTGAGGTCCCCAATGACCAATGTCAGCTCAAGGTGCTGACACAAGGAAGAGGAGGATGGGACCCTTTAAAACACATTACAGGTACACAGGCACACAAACACAGAGAAAGATACTACACCCGGCCCCCCTCCTCTGCTACCCACCCCAGTCACACACACTCACCTGAAGGTAAACTGACAAAACAACACAGTAATATTCCTACAGTAGTTTTGGTTTGTTTGTACTTAGTCTGAGATGCCCCGTGGAAAAGTGAGCTAATATGCGGGGGAAGTTGTGAGATACCTAGCTATTGATCCTGGGGGCCACGAGTCCCAGCAGCAGCAGCCTTTTAAATGTCAGCTTTTAATTTCCTTCTCCCTTCTTCACTGAAAAAGATTTATTCAAAGCAGTGCTGTTCCAAGAGATATCAGATAGCACGGTGACAGTCTTTTAAAGAGCTTTTGTTTGGTTTAGGCATTCATGGCTTTTTGTATCAGACTCTTTTATTCAACCAGAGGAGGAGGAAGTTTCTGTATTGGGCACCGAGTTGAAAGGCAATCTCTCTCTTCCATTGTGAGGCGATGTACAACTGGAACTTCTTTAATTAGGGCTTCTCTCACACTGAGTGACAGCAATGGCCAATACCCTCCAGACACTGATGGAGGTCACACACTCACAAACACTCCCACACACACAGAACCACATATGTACAGACACACAAGTAAACACCGGAATCGTAAAACATTAACCTTTTATATTATGGAAGAATATTTACAGTTCACACAATAAACTAGCTGTGAAAGCCCGGACATAAACATTAGTCACCTCCACAGAAGTCTTTTATTGCCTCATTTAATTACCGAGCCACATACCTCACATGCAGCAGAAAAATGGCAGCTCTATAATAAGATCACACATTCTTGTTGTGATTTGATAATGAGCGTCTTTGTGTGTGTTTTCCAACAGGGTGTCTTTGTTTTTTGAGTCGATATGTGTAGACTGAGCCTCGGTCAGCTAGTCACAAATGTCAGATCTGTAGGGGCTCTTGTATGTCTTTTGTCCAGTATATTAATTGAAAGGGTGTTTGGTCAGCTCCATGGCAATAAGACCCTATGTTCCTTGAATGTGCAGTTCCTCTTTATTATCACCCTGCCCACACCTGTCTTATCCCGTATGTCCAAAATAGCACAGTACATGTGTTTCTTCTCATATTCACTCTTTTACTCTGCGATTTGACGAAACATGAAGCACCTGCTCTTCAACTGCCTTGGTGGAAAAAGGGGTACCTATGCACCTTAAAAGTCACCATGGTAGTGCTTTTATGAAAATAAAAGAATTTGGTATTGCCAATTGATTCAAACCATCATTGGTTGTCAATTCAATAAACCCTCGGCTCATGCCTATTGGGTATTTGCCAATACTGAGCCCAGATAATTCTTTAAAACGATGCCTGGATCAGCCTTAAACCTGAGTACTCGCTGCTTTCAGAGAACACTTTCTCCTGGAAAAACGATAATATACTTTATTTTGTAAATTATACTTTCAAAAGAAATGTAATTCCTGCCTCACTTACCTAATGAACACTTTGACACGAGACTTTGACTTTGACACGAGAGACTGCAGTTTGCTGAGGTTTCTTAACCAAGTGCTGTGATTGTCTAATATAACTGTAAAAAGGATAAATTATGTCTTACTTGCTATGAGTAAATACTGTAAGGAAAACAAATGGAATGTGTTGCCAGTTTTGCAAATAGATTTCTTGAATATGTTGTATAAAAATGCAGTATATGTATATGCTATGGCTATTTAGTAGGCTATGGCTATAGTAGATTGAAGTATTTTTTACAAGACTGGATTGTACAAATATGTTTTCAATATTCATATAAACATGATAGAGATCTGACAATGAAAACTGTATCTGGACATTAGGCATTTTCCAGGTAATTCACAGGAATGTGAATCCGTGCAAACAAGTGATGTACAAAATGAAGAACAGTAACTTCTTCCTAATATCTACAGTATAAAAACAAAGGCCTGTTTACAAGCCACGTGCTGTTGCTTCTACGCTGCGACGAGGCCCGAGCTAGTTCCAGTCAGTCCACCTCCACTCCCTCAGCAGAAGCAGTGCCGCTGCCACAGGCATTCAGTGAGGGATGAACACAGAACTGCCTCACTTCTCCTCTTCCCTCCTTCCCTTTCCCTCCACACATTTGTCTTCTCACCTTCTTTTTCCCTCCTCGCCTTCTGCTTTAAACATGGAAGAGTTAATTTGCACATTCTGCAGGCAGCATCTCTTTCTATTTATCTTTCTTCTTGTGTTTTTTCCCTCTCTCTCCTCCTCTCTCAGGCAGGGCTGTGCTGTCAGGCCCTTCCAGAGCAGTGGGGTTGTCAGGAGTGATGGATGACTATCAACCTTCTGCTGTCTTCCACTACGCTCCTGGGAGATTTACAGGCTCGCTGACTACCAGGCATGAAAACCAATCTCTCTTTCTCATTCTTCCCTCCCTTCCTCCATCCATGCCTGCCTCGCTCCTTCCATCTCACTCCCTCTATTTCAACATCTCCTCCGTTACCAAAAAAAGCTCTCATAATGGAGAGATGTGTGCAAAACAACATTGAAATTCGTGTGTGGACGGAGGGGAAGCTATTGCTCCTCTTGAGGGTTATTGTGGATGTGTCAGAGTGGAATAGCGTCCTCAGAGTGATACGCCCGGTGTTTGACAGCCTATCTCTCCCATCTTCATCTTCATCTTCTCGACTGCTTCCAGCTCCTTCACAGACTTGCAACACATGAGCATCCATCCATGTTCCTCTTCCTGTTGGTAATTATAGCACCGAAAAGAAAGGTGCTGGGCTAATTGCTGTCTCAAAATAGTAATTGCTTTATTATCGCGACCATTTTTGGTAATGATCGTTCAAAGGCATTATGTTAATGCAATTAAACGGTTTCATTATTATTCTTGCTTGCACTAATTGACGGTATTTTCCAGGGCTGGGCTCCTAAATAAAGTTGTATTGAAAGACTCACAGACAACGTGAGAAGTCAGAGACAGAAAGAGTATGCTCTGCTGTGTTGTCGACATTATCTTCACTTTCAAAAAACAACAAATACCATATCAGTATTATGTTAAAGAGGGTTTCAGCTTTATATTTGTTTATTACATTTCTACTACAATGTGTTTACATGCTTTAAAGTACTGAAAACACATTCTGCCCATGGCTGCAGCAGCTCTATTCACCCTCACGTTGTAGCACCTCTCTTTAAGCCCAACTCTTTGCTCTTGTTGTCTCTGTACCATCTGTCATCGCAGCATAGCAGCACTTTCTACTATGAAAAATCACCAATAAAAGCTTCGAAAACACAATGGAAAATGTTCCAGCAGGTAGCAAAACTGGTGAGAAATGTACAACATAGGAAGCCAAAGTTACAGCTTTCCCTGGTGTTAGCATGTAGCTACATGGAGCAGTGTATTTAACGTAAACACTGTGGTAATATGACCATATATAGAAATCAGTCACAAGCTGACGTGAGCTGTTAAGAGAAGAAAAACACAGTCGGAAAGTTTCACTAACAAGGATTACTTTTACATACTGCGTTATTAGGTTTGATATAAACATTCTACATTGTAACATTATGACAGGAAATAAGGAAAAGCTTTCTTGATCCCCTTTAAGCAGAGAACACAAATATCATGACACCCGACCTGAGAATAACCATCTTGCTCAGGGATATTTTCTTTGACCAAAGACCCCAATGAACTAAGACATCATATCAAGAATTATGAAATATTGTGTCTCTCAGCTCATAAACACTTCCTATACCCACTACCTTTCAAAAAGTGTATGGGGAGGAAACCCATATTTGCATTCATTTGCAAATTCAGGAAAGGAACCATGCTGGCTACTGGAATAAATATGAGCCTTAATATGCACACAGTGCTGACACCACTCTTCAAAAAGAAGGTAATAGACATAAATGACATGTAAATGTTATTTAGATTACCATCTAATAGCATGCAAAGCAGCGCTGTGTCTCGCCTTATCAAATATTTGAATTAGAAAACGTGGCCCCACCTCGATCTTGGGCTGCGTATAGTCATGATACCTGCGAGCATGTGTGTGTCAGTTTGCCTGTGTATGTTTGAGCGTGCATGCATGTATGTATGTGATCTTGGCTCTGTAACGATCTCTGGTCCAATCTGTCAGCTCAGTACATGTAGTTTATGCAGTGTAACAGGTAAACACACGTGCCATGCTTTCATTGACATTCGGCAGGCTCATTAAAATCAGATCACATCTCAGGAGGACAGCTTGAGGAGGATTCTTGTTCTGTTCCCTGTGCTTAGACAACATAGCGTGATGCTTAACTTTTGCTTATATGGGCCTTGTTAGCTTTGAAACTATCAGGTCTTGACTCTGAGTGACAAGGCGGATTGGGATCAGATACAGAAAAGGAAGACTACACGGCTTCAGGTGAATTAAAGCCACTGGCTTGAGATACGAGTGTGATCTAAAGCTTGCCTGTCTGACAACATTATGCATACTTGTGTATTTGGATTTACCTCTGTTGTAAAACTTCACAGAACAAGAAAAAAAGGATGAGTTGTAAAAGAGCAAGGATAGCTTAGCCGATGTGTTCGCTCCAAAAAAAACAACACAGTCCTGTGTGTGCAGATTTATGGTAGGTCAAAGACCAGATTTTGCCACCAGCAGTTTCACGCCTGTGCTCCTGTAATATCAGGCGTCAGAGTAAATATGTTATTTTTGTTTTCTTGCACAATCTGCATTAATTAGAAAAAGCACCCCCCTTGGTCAGGCGCCACACTTCTGCCAGGAGCCACGGGGCGAAAAATGAGTCATTTTGAAATGAATAATGGATTTGTGTCTGCAGGGAGGGAGACGATTCACACAAGTGTATGTCAGTGTGTGTGCCTCTGTGTGTGTATGTGTGCATCTGTATCGACTAGTGTGAGTGTGTGAACGCTGCATAGAGTCTATAAATACGTCCTTGCTGGTCATTTCGCTCGGCCAGCCCAGCCCCAGACTCCTCCAGATGCTCTCTCTCCTTCTCTCTCTTCCTCCGTCATTTCACCAGCAGACGTGAATATGCAGATGTGAGGTGCAGAGAGAGGGGTGGAGCAATAAAATCATAAATAAACAGGAGCTTTGGGGGTTTTCCTGCCACAGTAACTGCTGCCATTTGACCTCAGGCGGTCTGTGGAGGGCAGGGATGATAGATCTGCCCTTCTCCGTCCTACAGCTGTTCACACATCAACAGCAGAAGTTCCAATTAAAACGTTGAAGTGGCGGCATCTTTATCGCTACTGACACTCTAGAGGCCCATGTGTCACTTCAGGCCTGGATGAGCTGATGAAGGAGACTTGGTGAAGAGAGAGGAGGTAGGGAGGTTAATGAGAGTCCAGTACCACTGGCAGCCCATATTCTCAGTCTCTCTGTGCGCTGCCACAGGCCTTCACTCTGACACACTCTGATATAACACATTCAGACTAATTTGAAGGCTTGCTGAAAACGGAGAACAAAACACGAGGTCAAAAGGGGAAGAAGGCTGCGTGTGCGTGCGTGTTTGTCTACGTTCTCACAGCAGCTACATGACTGGGTGAGGATGGAGGTTGAAGGACACGGAGGCTCATTTCTGACAGTCGTGCTGTGTCAGCAGGAAGTGATGTCACGGGTCAGTGTTGGGAATGTGGAGGTAGGTCTGCGAGGGCGCTAACCCTTCAGTCCTGCTGGATAAGCACTGAGTGCTGAGAAACTAAATTCAGTATAAATGCTGTGAATGGCAGATGCCCCGATAGAATATCAATCACTTTGTGTACTCCACAACACACTTTCCTGCTCTGTTTTATATTATTACAAGTCAGGCATGAGATCAATGTGGGTACAATGGTGAAGCTGCCACTGTTACATCCAATCAGTTTCAAGTACATGTCATGCACCTCATGCAACTGGAAAGTAACTCACTCACAAACTCACAAATTAATGTTTCGCAGACTGCAGATTTTTCTAAAAGGGGGAGCTGCCATTATCAGACTAGTGCTTGTCTCGATGTTTTGAGTATTTATACTGAGATAATTTTACCATATAGACACAGGAGGGTTTCCTAAAATGTTGAACTGCACAATTAACTATTCGAGGCACGTGTACGTCAAACAACTGAACTCTATTCTCTTTATTCCCAGTATTCTGTAAGAAATATAGGTCTATGATTACATTTGACAGATGCAATATGTAAATATTAAAACTCAAACACACACACACACAGCAAGAAAGATCTTCACAATCACCACATTTTCAAGAGTCAAACACAGAAATTTGTTTTCTGAGGTCACACTGATCTTGACCTTTGACCTTTAAAACTCAAATTAGTTCATCCTTGCGTCCAAGTGAACGTTCCCTCTTGAGATATCACAGAATGGGACGTATGTGCATATGGACAACCCAACAACATACAAATCACTGACTGACTTCACAAGCCGACTTCAGCAAACCAGCACCTCCAGGCCTTCAGAGTTCAGCGCTGCTGTGACTTTTGGTGCCTGCAGGTGGCTCAGGTTGGTCTGAACTGTCTGGTTTATATTGGCTGTTCCTGGTTTTCAGATGCTTTGCACCAATGACACTGTGCGTCCTTGTTCCCGTTAGTATTACCAGATCATTTATACCTCGACATTTTAACAACTTGTTGTCAGTGGAAAATCACAAATCAAAGAGCAGACGTGACCATCGTCTTGACAGGGAACACAGAGGACGCTGGATTAGGATGATCCTAACAGATGCAGTTTAAATCCATAAATAATAGAGAAGGGAATTAGTGTGCATCTAGGAACACTGTCTTGCAGTTTGGTCTTTTATGCCCTCCGTATTAAACTCGAGCACCTTTGTAAAAGACTTAATCCGGGGAATATTTGTCTGGCCTTCTTCAACCGCCGGCTGCATGACGGCCCGAGTGCCAGTGACTGAAACTAGAAATGGTTTCCCATGTCTCTGCCTCTGTGTACCTTTCTGTTGGCTCTTTGTGATTGAGAGGCTGTAAAAAAGCAATCTTCTCTACCTCCAGCTCATCAACATGCGCGGGTGCACACGCATACACACACAAGCACACATACTTACATGCTTCCGTCCAAGAGAGACCGTTAAAATGTGGCATAGCATTTTATTTTAGCTGCTGTCTGTCTGGAAACAAATCCAAGTCTGTTTCTCTGTCTGCAAATGATGAAAAAGCATCAAAATGGACAACACTGCTGCATCTGCTGCTTCACCGCGCCACGGACGAGCACAAGGAGAAGATAAAGAAAGGAGAAGTAACAGGATGATGGCTCAGAGTCACGGGATGAACAATGACTTGAGCCTCCTAATGGTTCAGGGGAACAGTACTGTGGCTATTTCTACAAGGAAATGCATCATCTCTCCAGGACATGAAGAAAGGAAAAAAAGAAAGAGAAAGACAAAAAATGTGTGCAGTATCTATTGAATGCATGATGGATTTAATGCGTGGAGTAACCTTTGGAACATCACGCATAACAAAAAGTGATAGTTTTTCTTCAGTTGACTGATTACAGTCTGATAAGCATGGAAAACACCACACCCATCATCGATTGGCAGCAAAACAGATCAATAAAGCACCACCAGCACACATGCCAGATAGACTAACACAGATCCAAATAATAAAGCACACGGCATACTTTAACCAACAAACACATTCAAAATTAGGTGCAGCCTAGTTAACAGGTGAGGCTTCATACAGCTAATTGACAGAATTCAGGATCACTTTAATGACTCTGCACCTGCTGAGGACTTTTCAGAACCAGTAGGACTTTCTCATTAAAAAACTGCAGAAAATCATGTTAAAATGAGAGATGTAACATAGTTTGTTGTGTGTCACCCTGGCTGCCATCAGTCATTGGCTTGGTTTTGTAAATAATGACAGACCAAGTCAAACCTAAAGAGACACTGACTGATGTGCTGGTTCACACTTCCTGTACACTATCACCAGTCGTCAGCCACTAGCTGCCATCCACTATGAGTTCATGTTCAGGGACCAAGTAAGAGGAAACAACTATTGGGTGGGCTGTAATCCTGGAACAAAAATCATAACAGAAGGACCAATTTTTCAACTATTTTCCACTGTATAAGAATGTGTAAACATTTCCAACGTCCAAAACAATGATAGGCCCTAATTTAAAAAAATATTCCAAATACAAACATGTATTGTCTACGCTATGGAAGCCCATTTCTGACAGACAAAGTAATAATTAAAAAAAAGATCCCGTAGTAAGAAAAACTAAAAATAGTTAGTATCTCAAAATAATGAGAAACTAAAGATAATAGGTTGCTATTTTTTAGATACTTATTAATTATTTTGAGAAAGTGTCATAATAATACGTAATTATTTCAAGATACTAAGTTATTATTGTGAGATACTTAGTCATTATTTTAAGATGTTAAGTCATTGTTTTGAGATACCAAGTTAATATTCTAAGAAAGTTGATGTGATGACAGGTTCTTATTTCTTTCATCACATTAGCGGAAATTGGCTTCCTTTGTCATCCATCACTTACAGATTAGAAATTAAATATAGCAAAGGTATTTGTTACTTAAAGTTATAAGGAAAGTCTACAGGCAGGGTTGAAACTCTGTGTCCACTCATTATGGTGACTTATACTCTCCACCAGGCCATTTAGTGTTGTGCAAGACAAAGCGTATATTCCCTGGGAATATTTTAGGCTGCTTTCGGGACCTTCCTAAACAGAGACCTATGTTATAGACCTACTTTCTCTTGATATTTTCCATTTGGATCACAGTGTTTGTGAACAACATAATCCACAGCACAGTCTAGTGCCTCACTGATATGATGGAGTACCACTGTGGCAAAGACTCACAATGCCTTTAAAACACTCAGCACACAAACATCTCTTGCTGAGGATTATGAAACCAGGGAAGCAAACAAAGTAAATTGAATTTAAGGTACATTTATGAACACTGTTGTTCCATGACACAGTAAGAATGATAATACTATTAGCAAAAAAACAATTTCACAGTGCTTTAAACACATAATTCAATCGGGATGTTCTCTTATTTGAAATTCGGGTAAACAAATGTTTAATTTCTTAATTCACCAATGACTCATTTGGTAGAAAAACTTGATTCCAATCACAGGAAGGTAAAATCATGCACATATTCTGCAAAAACAATTGTGTTTTAGCAAAACCCCGACCAGCTGTTCATTGTAAATATCAAGAAATGATCACACTCCCCAGCCTGTTGTCAGATGTGGAAGATAGAGGATGGTAATTTATTCTTTGTTTGTAAGTTGAAGAAGTAAACCCTGAAGCTCTTCAGAGGTGAACCCCACCTTCCAAACTATATCTATGTTTTCTGAATTTTAATCGATCCTACAAACTAGAATACACTCAGATTCTAGTCTGTTCTCGCTGATGTTCAAAGCATGTAGCTGCAATCATAAACCATAAGAGGACATATGATGATGTGAATATGAAATCTGAGCCGCCTGATCAATTACTTTCAATGAAGACAGTTAATCCCTGATGATGAAAGGGATCCACATAATGGTAATAAAGGCTGAATGATAATGACATGTCCTAATTCATAAACAACACAGCTCCACAAACAATTTAACTTGTCTTAGTAGCCCGCTCTAATGAGACAACAACACAAAGTCTTCCTATAGCTGATCCCTCACTGCGCTGCCACTGGATTGACTTCGAATTTAAAAAGACAAAGAAAAGTCATATTTTGCCACATTATCAGTCATATTAGACCTCTTAATAATCTGAGATAGGAAATATGTCATTCAGTTGCAAAAAACAGGATTTTCAAGCCATCATCTGCTATAAATAGTATTTTGGACAGTGTGACTCAACTGACTGAAATCTTGAAATGACATATCAGCACATGAGCTCAATTTGTGGGGCCGAATGAATCCTTTCTAACATCATAATCAAGCTATTAATTCTTGTGAAAATTGTATGTTGCTAAATAAAAGTCGTAGCCACATACAGTAAAATAACACAATTCATCAATCAACCAAAGCTTCTTTTTCCCCAAAAATCTGATCACTGCTGCAAGAACTCGGACAACAACAGATACATCTTTTAATAGAATACAGACACTATTTTTGTCAGCTATTGGACTATTGCTGTTCTTTCAAACATGTAGCAGATTGTCCATGTTTGACATTTGTTGTCTTCATGAAAATGACCCTTTTTCTTCATCTTCAAATGTTTGTCTGGTTTTGCACCACCTGTGTTATAGAAACGTTATCTGCCACTGACCAACTATGAATTCTTTAGACAATGGCATAATCCATTCAGACATTATATGACTTTATACAAGGCAGCTGGCAGGGTAAAGTCCGGTCCAACTGATTCTGACATTCACTCTCAAGTACAGCTCCTCCAGCTACTTTCTAGACAGGTTCAGGTTGCTGTGCATGTGTGAAAGGAGCTTATCTTTCATTTATCTTTCATGAATCCCACAAACTACAACATAAAAAGTGAATGGTCATCGATGTGTTGTTCAAAGAAAGTTATCTAAACTAGTAACAGCATCTTAAGGTGGCAGACTTCACGATCAGGCCATTGAATGACCTTGATTGGGCTCTGCCGTCAAAGATATCAATATATATATACCAACTTGAGTACTCCAAGATACTGCAGCCAGACAGAACATGTGGCGTCGCACTGTATCTGCTGGGGTCAGGGGCAAGCAGAAGTATTTCAGGTGAGGCCATGAGGCTATACGGGACACTCAGTCAAGCTCTAAATCCCCGGGAATTGGTGTAAGTCACCCAGCCCACCTCTAAAGCTTTGGTAGGAATGGGATTCGGAGGGCCGAGGCCACGGGCTTCACCCCTGAGCCCCAGGAAGAAAAGGTGGTCTGAAAAGAGCGGCAGCGAAATGGACCTCGGCTTGATTAAATGGTCACTGAGTCGGAAAGCAGCTCTGATGTGATCTGTGACCTCGTACTGCCCTGAAAAAAAAATCTTTTTTAAAGAAATGATTAAATGAAAGCACCTTCAAAAGGAGCCCGGAGGGACCGCAGTGAAGCGGATGGACTGGTGGGAGGGTGCAAGGTCCCCACTTAGCACAAACACTGAAGTAAGGGGAAATGGGCTTGAGAGAGGGGCGAGGGTAGGCTCAGACCTAATAACCACCTGCTCCGCACTAAGAGAAAGAGGGAAGAGAAAGAGCGTGAGAGAGAGAGAGAGAGAGAGACGCAGAGAGTGAATGATCCAGTGCCAGCAGGGGAGTGAGGCTGTGTACTGGGTCTGTTAGCTGTTAGCCCAGGGCAGCATAGCATACATGAGAACCAGAATGTGGCGGGCTGAGGCAACTTTGATTCCTTACACACTTTTCTCTCCCTCCTCTCAAAACATTTTGAGGGAAGGTTCAGAGGGCTTCTCAGGGGAAGGAACATATCTGAAATTGAATTAAAGAGAAGGGACCTTTGAGGGCTGCTGGGAAATCCTCAGAGAAAAACAGGGAGGTCTTCTAAGAGGCAAAGTCAGTCGGCTTGTGCAGTGCTAGATTGGAAGGCAGCAGCAAGCTTTGCCAATGACTGTGGTAGCTACTTAAATTTGAACAGAGGCAAGGGAAACGATGTATATGCTACAGTCAAATGAACAGCTTGGTATTTACAGAAGAGGACGGAGCCTGATGGACTTTAGGTTGTTCCCTCACTAAATTCCAACTCCTGTCAGGCCTCCAGTATCAACATTTCATAATAATTCATTCATTTCATATCTATAAAAGTCATAAAGCAGCAGCAGCTTTTTACTTGTTTGACAAAAGTACATCTACATTTTGTGCTGTGTAACTGTCAGTACAAGGTCAGCGTTACACCCTCAATCAATCACATTGCTCATCACATTTAGTAAATACTCCAGCGGACAACAATGCAGTTTACTCAAAATGACCCCCACAGCTTCTTAAAAATGGACCAGAGGCCTCTTTTCTGGACCCCTGAGTTCGTCAGAAGATGTAACAGTTCAGAAAGAAATCTCTTATTACTGCTACAATGTGAAAACGCCCTTCAACTGAAGTTCAACTACAGTACGCTATGCATTTATAATCGGAAGCTAAAGGATTAGCTACAGATTTACTGTAGAGCTTTAAATGTGTTTTAAACCGCAATGTCCTCAAAATAAGTTGCACCACAATGTGCTTCCCAATCTGTAATTACTCTGAAGAAGATGGAGTATATAGTCTTTGTCAGGGTTCATTTTTAAAACCTGTCCTGGGCTCAACTATAACTTTTAAAAGTGGCTGCTCGGCCAGCAGAAAGCAAACCACTGACCCTCTGATCAGTGGCCATGGCAGTCTACATGTGGACTTATCCCTGAGTAAGATACCTGCTGTGCCACTAATGTACACTCACTGGCCACTCTATTATTTACACCTGGTCAAATACTTGTTAACTTAAATATCCGATCAGCTAATCACATGGTAGCAACTCAAAGCATTTAAGCATGTAGCCATGGTGAGGAAGTCGAAGCATCAGAATGAAGAAAGAAGGTGATTTAAGTGACTTTGAAAGTGGCATGTTGTTGGTGCCAGACGGGCTGGTTTGAGTGTTACACAAACTACTGGGATTTTCAGGCACAACCACAGAGGATGGTCCGAAAAAGAGAAAATATCCAGTCAGCATCAGTTCTTTGAGTGAAAATGCCCTGTTGATGCCAGAGGTCAGAGGAGTGGTTCAAAAGTAATTCAAATAACCACTCGTTACAACCGAGCTCTGAATGCATGACAGAGCTAAAACTGCCAATTTATTAGGTACACCTTGCTAGCTAATAAAGTGACCGGTGAGTGTATAAGTGCGGGTGAATGTTACTTACTGATGAGCAAGTGGAACCTAGTAGGAAATAACATTGTAAAGTGTTCTAGCGGTCATTAATGTAACAGTAATAACCATTCTAAACTGTTTTTCTTAATACGTAATGTTTGCTATAACTGAAACCTCAATGAAATATTATTTAAAAAACAATCAAACGATTACAATAGCAATAATCTGTCACAGTTTCATACAGACTATGACTGTTATGACAATCAATTATAACATAAAACTTTTATTACATTCCCATAGTTGTGTGTGACTAGACCTGCTCCCTCTCCTTACCTCGGTTTATCACCAACAGAGAGAGACATGTAGGGAAGGCTTTCTCATTACTACAGCAGCATTCATTTAATAATCTCACAGCGGTAAAAATCTCATTCCGCAAATGTTGTTATGGAGCTTAACACAGTTCATATTTATATTTTAGCAGAGAAGAATGCAGAATTGAGCGAAGAGGAATATAGAGACAGCCCCCCCAAAAAAACACAGTGTGTTTTTTGTCGACACATTTCACACAAACCCTCTCTGTTTTCCATCAGAAACAACTGCAGCAGTTACCAAATCACAAACTGTGTCCGCATTCAACAATACATACTAATGCTATGATACACTATGGAATAATGTGCCTCAGATGTTATATACAATAAATTAACATGCATTACCATAAGGCCTTACATATTATTCAACAATTATTAGGGAATATGTTTTCATAATCACTACAGCTCCCCACTGTTCAGACTTGGTTTGAAAACTCAAATTTAATATGCAGACTGAAATGTTTTGTTCTCACTGTAATTTACTCACTATACTATGTATATGAAACCCAGTTAGAATTAGTGTGCAGTACTGAATTGTTCATCTTGTTTTTCTCACTCCCTATCTTTCTCTCTCTCTCTTTCCGACACACACACACAATATCAACTTGATTGTTTCCTCTTGTGGAGCGTACAAGTAACAGGAACGGCCAGCGATAACACTTGTTTAAAGCCAAGTAAATTGTCCTGTTGCATTGTTCCGCAGAGACTGACACTTTTACAGAGCCACAGCATCCCAATCAGAGCTCGTGTAATCACACAGACATTTTTACAGCAATCAGACAGAGCAGAGGAGGGGGCTGGGACTTCAGACAGAGAGCAGGGAAACTGCTGCCTCTGAACCAGAGATACTCAAATCATGTCTCCATAAAGCCTTGATTAAAACAAATCTGGGAAGTCAAACAGCCGTGCCAGGGCACACCATAGCACTTTGAGTGTAGTAAAAGAAAGAAATAAATAAATAACAAGCCGAGATGTCAGGGTGTTTTGTCTGTGAAGGATTATCCTGAGGAATTCTCGGCTCTCACGATAATCCATCCTTATCACTTGTCACGTTCAAAGAGGTAGAAATTGGAACGGACTCTGGGACGGAGTTGGGTAAATGGAGAGCTTTATGACCAAGGAGAGGCATGCAGGAGACAAAGTGAAACAAAGTGAGCTTCAAGTGTCTCTCTCCCTGGCTGAGTGAGCCGTCTTCGCAGAGCTTGCACCTCTGAGGATATTTGTGCTGCTTTGTTGCAAATTAGGCTTCCTCTTTTGAGCTTTTACTCACTGAAAAATATCAAAGTAATCACTAGAGCAATGGTGATTATTCCATGTTGGAAAATGTGAGACAAACAACGAGACTTTGTTTACAGTTTATTCTATTTGTCTATCTGGGGCCTGGAGTACACTGGAGGATGGAGCGGCTGTTTGGTTTCTTCTAGAGGAGTTTTAAAGATCGTCACCGTAGCGGGGTTATAAAAGAGCCACATCGGGCCCCCTGCTGAGGACTGGAGCATCCACATTCAATTAGTCTCCACAGCCCCTGACCTCATCCGAAACCTCTTCATCATTATGAGAAATGTTTTTGTGGCATGAATCATGAGACAAATCATCTCATTCTGGGAAACAACTAGACAGAAAATGTGGGTTTGGTAACGTTCTTTTACATCATGGGTGGGTGAGGAGCTGTTTACCTAAAGTCTGTATGTTGTGTGTTTCTGTAGCAGAAAGTAATTTAATAATACAATAAGTACAATTATTGCCAATTGGCAGTATAACTTTAAACTGTCAATAAAGTAATACTTTTCCTATTCCTATTTCAAACTGATTTTAAAGGGGGAAAATTAAACGTGCGCTGATTTTTCTCAACACTACAAAAGTTCCCAGAGAGCTAATTCCTCAAACATTAAACGCTTTGCTTTGTCAATTCCATAAATGGTATCTGAGAAAATAATGAATAAACAGGAATAAAATAAATAGCTGAATAAACATGCTTTCTGTTTAGTTTCAGTCACTATTTAAAAAAAAAAGTTTTTTCTAAAACACGCCAAGCAACATTTTCTGCATTATATATTGTGTAAAAAAAAAAGGTTTCCATACTGGCACATATAGGACAGCATATACACTGGTATCAATAGGCCTTTGATAATATCTGACCACCAATATATCTGTCAGGCTCTAATGAGAAGATTAATATCACCCTCATGTCCCTGTGTCAAAGTGCAGAGCCAGGGGTTGATTAGCTAAGCATAAAAACAGGAAGCAAGGTGAAAAATCCTCCTTAGCCGTGACAAATATGGTATAAATGTGATGCTTCATACACAATTTCAACCTGACAGCACAGAAGATCTAAACAATCACAGTCTCAAGGTAGACATCCAAGACTACTGTCACCAATTTAGTATCTGACCAAATGTAAATATAGTCAAATCTTCCCTTCTATTTTGGCATTCAATTATGGCAAGAAAAGTGTTTTTGCAGAATATTATGAGGTCACAGGAATGTCATTACTTCATCATTTTAGACATTTGTGTGAAATGTTGTCATAATTAGCATATGAATGGCTAAGTGATAGTCTTTTATGAGGGCATTTGAACTCCAAAATCTCATCCTTGAGTCCAATCGAATGTCTGAATCAAATTTGGAGAAATTCCCTCACAGTATTTCTGAGATATCACATTCACTGCATGTCTACACAAGAGGAATTTCAGCCACCTTTCAGTCATCTGCGTCACATGCATCTGAGAGAACAGATCCGCTTCTATTTTAATCAATACAGCTGTCTACACAGGCCGCATAACAGCTTGTGTTTTTATGCGTTAAGTCGATTTTCTTTCATTTTCTGCATGTCATATAGTGATTGTGTGTTGGGCTCCAAACACTGCCAAAATGAGCATGACCTACACTCAATTCTGTGCCCCAAAGCATTCTGTGTAGACCCTGACAGAGGACTGAAGCTGCGGCTGATCTGTTAATGTCCTGCTTTCAATACAGACGCTGCATGTAGCACAGATACGGAGAACCAGATGTACAGTCTCAAAACACAAAAATCCGTCCAGCCGGATCCTTGTGGGGGAGCTAGATAGCATGGAGCGGGAGGAGAGGGAAATGATGTTCCAATGGAGGAGAGAAGGGACGAAAAGTAGTGGAGGAGAAGTATCGGTACAAGGAAAGAGGGAAGGTGACTTTCATGGAACAGCGGAGGGCTGACACAAGCAGTCCTAAGCTTAGCAAGGCCACAGAAGTCTCATGCTAACAGCATCCACGTACAACTCCTTTAGCTGCACTTTCTGTCTGTCTCCCCGCCTGTTGGTCTGTCTGGAGCCTGTTCTGGGCCAGCTAGCAGCCAGATATCATTATCTCCTTGACTCAGGGCAGAGTAATCTGCCTGCCTGCTCCTGCTTTATTGAGTTGGATAAATATAATATGTGACTCACAGCCATTATCTACTACAGAACAGCCCTATTTATCCAGCAGGCAGAGGCCTTGGCGCATTCGAACTGGCCTCTCTCTCTTTGATGGAACTACACTCAAGTGATGGAAGCCTTTGAACGGCCATTCATGGGATTTGAACCAGTGGAGAAATTAACAACATGAATTAAATCTTTCATGTAGACAAACTGTGAAGCTAAAAACAGAAACAGAGTTGTTAATGCTATTTAAAAAGTAATGATAGATCCGAAAGCATACTGGGGAAAGTATAGTACTTTATACACTGTTGAGTGAGTCAAAGTCACTGCACACTGGATACACATTGGAAAGACAACATTCATCATTTCAAAATGCCCAATAATAACATATGTTTACATGTGAGTGACAAAGCCTTCAAGCAGCTGTAAGAGTTATGACTCTAAATGCACAAGTTTGACACAAGCGGTCACTGTTTGCTTCCCAAAATACCCTCGTAAGTATGATCACAACCTTCCTGGAACCTTAACCACTTAATTACTGCTTTTAATCATGATGACTAAAGTCCCATAATCTTAATAAAACAATTGCTCTCAATCTTTCCATTCTCTGACATGAACCAAGTTTAAACCTAATCTCTATCAACCAGAGCTCAACAATAAGGATTACCCAATGCCACACCGGGGTCAAGTAATCTTAGGAACTCACTTTCCTCATCAAGCAGGTGCTAAAAAAAAATCACTTTTTTTCTGGAGCTGCTGATGGAAGTAGCCGGAAGCCATCTTGCTCTCTTCTTTGTTGAGAGTTGTCACATGTGCAGTTCCGATTGAGCAAATGGTACATGGGGGCATTTAAATACCCCAGAAAAAGGACTCCAGTTGGTTGACTTTAGAGGCTGTGGGATTTGTAGGCAAAGGGAAGGGGTTATAGTATCCGAAATGTTCTGGTTTCCGTTTGTATCAACGGATCCACTCACCTTTGAGTGGGCAAACAGTCCGTGTTGAGAGCAGAAGATGCTGTGTGCATTGGCTGAAATGCAATCCCATAACTCATTAACTATCTTCTGACAGGAGTTAACATTTATTTTTTACAACTGTCTTTATTTATCTGCATATTTATTTGTAAACTAGTCTTCTCTCAACTCCAACTCCATTCTCACGCCTCAAGTTGCTAATCGGACTGTAAACAATGACTGAAGAGGAAGTCCTGGTTAGGATACTCTTATCTCTATACCAACTGGCTTCCCATTTGGTCTACACCTTAACAATAGCCGTGTAAGGTCAAAAACTTAGCTCACAGGGGCATCAGAATAAAAAAATGGATTCTAGACGGCAGTTACAAAAAGACATATTTTGTTGTGTCATTGGGTCAACTTGTGTGCACACTGTGTTGTGCTTGTTTAGATCATAACATACAGTTTAATTTCTCACATCTGGTACATGATACAAACTCACGCCTCACTTTGTGCATTTAAAGTTCACTGGCTTTGCAGGCATATCTTTGCTAAAGACAGCAGTTTGCCTCCTGTCATAACACTCGGAGAGGCTGGAGGATGCAGGAAGAGAGAGAGAGAGAGAGGTGAGAGAAAGGCTACCCTCTCTTGTCTCAGTCTCTCTGAGGGGTTGACAGGTAGAGAAATAGATCACTGGTCCATGACAGCTCAGTATGACCCCATGCTATCATGCAGTGTGCTGTCTGTGGAATGAGCTCCCTGATGCAAGTCATAGCGAGCCCATTCACCGCCCAGCTACTTAACTGCAAATCCTCTGTTCTCTCCTGATAGATTCACATACGTTTTACCCCTGACGTCCATGCACCGTCCTTGACTGCTGTTAATGTTAATGAGAGGATATTACATGAAGAGTTATTTCAGCGGCTTAATCACAGGACGAGCGCAGCATTTGTGAAAAAGATGTTTGTTGGCCATGTGAAGGACTGGCCCGCCTTCTGCCCAATTTATGTTGGGATAGGCTCCAGTCCAGCTACCCCCGTGTCCCTGAACTGGAATAAACGGGTCAAGACAACGAATGAATGGAATGAATAATTGTTTTAGATGAAGATTGAGGGTATGGGGAGGAGACTGGAGGCCTGGGTTTGGCAGTGTGCTGGTCTCAGCAGCCATGTAACTGCCAAATCAGTAAAACAGGGATTAACCACAGGCCACAAACCCTCTCTTCTCCTCTCCTGTCTCCATTGTCCTTTATTCTCCTCTATTCTCATCTCATATATTCTCTCCTATTTTATGTCCTTGTCTTTTCTCATTTCTCCTCTGATGTCTCCTCTCATCTTTTCTCCTCTGTAATGTTCTTCACTCTGTCCTCCACTGTTCCCCACCTGCACTTATATATCCTCTCACAAAGTGACCTACAGTAGCCGCCACCTCAGACAAGCTACTGTATGTTTACATAAGATGGGAGGACACTACGTTTTATTTAAGTAAATAAAAGTAAAATAAACTGTGATTCTTGGCCATTTTTACTATTGCTATCAGTATAAATATATATGTTTGTTATAAAAAAAAATGTTTTACAGAAAGGATAGTGCAGGAAACAATGATTGGGGTCCATTTAGAAATGGTGTTGAATATTTATTTTATTTGTATTTATTTATTTAAATAGTCAGCAATGTGCTGAAGTTTCTTTAGCTATTTTTTTCATTCTTAATTTTCTTTACTTCTTTATTATAGTTTTATTCTTAGGTTTGTATTTCTTGAATTGTTTGAATTAAATAAATTGTACGTATAATATATAATAAATAAGTTAAGAAACAATGTTTTTTAGTACATTTGTTGAGTCGATGCTAAATCAGTGCACAGTTGACATAAGAAAAGGTCTATTTTCATAGAGGTAATCTATGAATTATTTTGATCGGGCTTCAATTTTTAAATTCTCAGGGATCAATCTTTTTATTTTTTATAAATAGAGTCGGCTCAGCATACACGTTGAGGAAGAGTCTTATGGTGACTTTCACCAACAAAATAAGCACCACGAAGACAAAAGCTAATTGACTAGTATCATCCACTATCCTGAATTTGCAATTCTTAAGTTTCACACAGCCGCCGGAGGTAGAAGTCAAATGAAAGAGAGAAAGAGGAGGAGAATGTGGGAAAAAAAGACAGTGTCTCCTTTTTAAGTGTCCCTGCTGCCAATGCAATGCATTACAGGGATACAAAGCAAGCCATTACTGCTTAGCATTTGTTGAATCTTCGAGTGCCCAAATAGTGACAGGTCTATTTCTCTACCGTTAGTGAGAGAGGCAGGCAGAGCAGAGGACACCTAATTACCCAGTATTGTGAGGCACAATAAAACTCTTGATAAGCCTGGCGACAGAACAAGCTGTGTGTGTGTGTATGTGTGTGTGTGTGTGTGCACATTCA
>CAFUXE010000061.1:700904-724529 GCA_903364295.1 Serranus cabrilla | reverse complement strand
ACGTAAGCACAGCTGACTGCCCTGAGGGCTCTACTGAACTCAGTTGCTTTCGTTTTTCTTGCTTCAAGAAACTCTTCAGGTCTGCTGCTCTGGCTCCTTCCTGTCCTGTTAACACACACATATATACTCTGTACATGCCAACCACGCCACTGTCCCACCCCCGCACATACACACACATTCATATGTAAACACCCAGAGACAGGCTGTTCCCCTCTGAGTGAGTGCAGCAGAGCGCAAGCTGCTTAATAACTGGCAATGATGGGCTGCTCGGTCCCAGTCGGAGACCAACCTGAAGCGCTCTGCCCAGGATGTCAACTCTACTCACATCAATTACCACTGACTGCTAGCCTGCCTGCACCACAGCTCTGACTGACAACTAGATAGCACTCTCACTACTGTGGGCTATGGTGACTTTGGATTTAGGTTTGCGGTCGTCACAATGTCAAACACCTGCTCCCACAAGTGTCAAGTAGCCACTCAGCTTCAGAGGCGACTCTCCAGAGCGTGTTTACTGGGTAAGGTGGAAGGGGAAAAAGGGCTCTGAGGTTACAGACGGAGGCCCAACTTAGGTGGTGGTTTAACCAAGAAAAAAGTGTGAGGAGAGGAGAGAGTAGAGTCAATTATGAATCCAGTCAGTTGATACGAAAGGCGTGTGAGTTACCAACCAAAGTATGATAGTGACAAGCCAAGTCAGTCGTAAATCCAGTGGGTTGCTAATCTTGGCATCAGCCATCATTAAATATATTCCTCTTCTTATAATTCCTGCATTTTCCAGTGGCCTATCAAAAAGAACAGCCCCAAAGGTGAACTTGTCCATAAGTACAAATCAGCACTTATATTTTCAGTTACAATACAAACACAGTGCATGCACCCAAAGGCTCATCAATCCACAAAGAAAACCTAAAGACATATGAGCTCTGCCAACTCTATGGAATTATTCTAAAGTAATACCAAAGCAAATAAGCACACATAGGTGAATAAGCTGGAGCTGGAGCCAACAGCAAATCTTGGCAGCCAACTCATGAGGAACCATGACTAATGTACCGCCCACGAGAAGATCTGTCAGACTGGAATAAACACCGTCACCACACCCCGTCCCTGGCTTCTCATTCCTTTATGCTACCTTCTGATTGGTAAGTGCATTGATCTTTCTCAAAAGGCCAAGGCTCCATTGTCTTGTACCTTTGACTTTTACACAGGAAACCTCTTTTATTAGTGCTCATTGTTTTAATAATGGACTAACTGAAAGAGTTTGATGTTTATCCGAGCCTTGGAAAAAGCTTAAACTGACAGTGACCTCATATTTTCTATGCAAAAAAAAAAAGAAACTTTACAGAAACATGGACATCCAAAATAAGTCCTCCTACTTCCTGACTCTGTAACCCAGAATGGATTTTTATGATTTGTGGCTGTGAAGTAGCTTGTCTTGTCAGTGAAATTAACATCAGTTCAACCAGCGAGAGTGGACAGCTGTCAACTTTCTAATTTAGGGGATGTCAGATATTGTTAACTTTCACATCATCAGACCTGACAAACCGACAGGTTGTCATTATTACCACAAGTTTAAAATATTGTAACTGTCTTGAATAAATATTATTTGTGAGAATAAAATTGTTTAATAATGTTAAAGGATATTTCATCTCATCATTTCATCTTTTTATTATCATAAAAAAAATCCCTTAAGGTGAGACACTACAGGTGAATTGGGTAATTCAAAACTTTTAGATATCACTATTAAACTTCCCGAGTTTGTTATTCACATTAAGACAATATTTTTTAAGTTTTCTGAAATGTTATGTTTTGATATGCAAATTAGGTGTGAACTCATTAAATAAGCGGTAATTTGTTCGCTAAATTGTTCAAACCTTCGGAAAATATAGTTAGGAACAAAACTGGTAAGTTTGGTGTCTGTAAGTGGAGCTGAAGTTGAGATTTATGGCTCAAAGCATGAGAACAGCATTTAGAGATTTCATACACAAAATATTGAATCTAATTCATAGCAGCAGCATAGAGGACATCTATAACACATAATACTGTGCAGTAGACTGGGAGCTTTCTAACGATGCCTGCGATTAGGAGGTTTAGACTACATTCATGGTACAACATGCTGCAATAGAGCGCTGACTTTTAGTGAATTTTGGAGAAATCTACAGGCGCAGATGTATCGAATACAGTAAAATACAAACCTAAATGTTGTTTTTTGATGTTTTCTTTAATGTTACGGTAGAAAAAAAGCCGCAAACCTCTTAATTGATCAGTGCATTAAAAACAATGCTTTTGCCTGTAGCATCTTGCATTAAGAGGCCACACACTGGGATGAAATCATATATTACTGTACATACTATATACTAGCTTATACACCTTAAATCAAAGCACTCTAATATTAAAAACACAAATATCCAGACAGATGTGTTGAGAGATATATAACTACATTTCTTTTATTTCTGTAGGGCAGACTTCACTGGGAATGCTCTGGGATATAGTTCCATGGTCACACTGGTTTGACAAGCAAAGAAGAAATACAGCGTTGTGTTTGCTATATAGCACTGCTGTATGTTATTGCACCTGTTCAATGTAATGTGGAGGTCTGGATAAAGCCTGTTCTTCTATTGTAAATCTTATGAAAGGGATTCCTGTGGGGTTGTAAATAATAATTAGAAACCTCAGGCCTGCATGTCCTGCTGCTATTGTTCTTGCAGCCCCTCAATAAGACAGTTGAGCTCAGTAGGGATTTCCACAAGGTCCATGTTGATCACATCTGGCCCTGCTCTTGCACGGGCCCTTTATGATAGAGAGCAGGAGGGTCTCCCATCTCTCCAGACACTAATATACAAGACCTGCTCCTTTTGAAATTGACTGTGACCTCTGCCACACTTGCAATGGACTAGTGCTCTCCACTGTATGGGATTTTTGATCTCTCTCAGCCCTTCTCTCTGCTCTCTTATCAGCTTTTTCTGCTGGGATATTAAAGTGTGCACAGTGACATTGGCGCACTCATGAACACTTACTGCTTGCACACGCACATACACATACACATAAGAGACTCACAATGATGCCAACAGACTCGACCATAATGCGCACATGCTGCACTCAGACGTGAAGGTGTAAAAAATTAGACAAGCATCTTTGAGGAGTGTCACAATTTAATAACTTCTTTATTCTGTTTGTTTTCCTCATCAGCAAAATATTTTAATCTGCTAGAGTGTACCGACTATACTGTACTGTGCTTTCACTCTGCAGATCCACATATGGCAGTTTGGGGTTCCTTGGCAAGGAAAATGTATTAAAATCTCACTTCGAATCACAAACTGAAGTTCACTCACACATGAATACACACATTCAGATTGTGATTAATTATAGTGCACACACAAATGCCCACATGTGACAGCTCACATTCGAGCATATGGATTCATGCATCTGTATCATAATCTACTCCAGCCGTTGGTGTTTTTGTGAGTTCCCCTAAATGCCAGACATTGTGTGTGTGTGTGTGTGTGTGTGTGTTTCAGCTTGTGTCAATATCTTTGTTGCTAAAGGTGTGGTTGTGCACAAGTGTGAGTGTGTTTGTGAGTGTGTATGGTAAGGGGGTAATAAATCATGATCTGAATGTGGACGTGGCTGGGTATGAAACCTCATGCTCCCGCCGCTACCCCAGGCAACTGCTGCCCTATACCAGCCAACAACCGTCACATTTCACATGCGCTCTAATCAACAGGGGAAAGTGCAAATGGATTAATATAGTTAGACCGCTAATGCCACAGATTACGGTGCACAGCAGCCTAATATGAAATGTATGTGTTGCTCCAGGAACATGATTGGAAAAGCTGTTGATAGATAGAATGTTCTATTAAAAAGTAGGAAACGCTATCAGGGTTTACAGGCTGACAAAGGCCTAAAATATGACTACATGGCCAAGGGAGCAGGTCTTTTTTTAACTGATAGTACACACTATGTACAAATGTCAAACAGCGGTTACTTTCTAATTCAAACTCCATGGCCGTCAAAGTTGCCCTTGGTTTGTGATTACAGCTGCTTTCATTCCTGCCCTGTGCATTTAAGTGCCTTTTCTTTTGAAATGCAACAAGCAAACAAAGAAAAGAGAACTCCGTTGTGTACCTGTTCTGCCTCTAGGAGACATGCAGATGCTTTGTGTAAAGAGCTGAGCAGATTAGCACTTCATTACCGTGGTAGATTGTTTAACGAAGACACTCGGGGAACAGAGAGGCAGCTGGATTATGACCAAGCCATGTTTTCCATTTAGACAGGATTATTACTTCAGACTGCACACCTTGCATTGGGAATATGACTTAAAATTGAAGAAAGCACCAATCAGCCAATCGTCTTATGTTACCCTAACTCCCCTGTCTGATGAGGCCTGAACTGACAGGAAGCTTTGGCATCTGCCAACAACGCAAAAGTTCAAACAACTATTCTGCACTTTGAATTTCAGCACAATGAGTTGAACGATATGTGTTATTGGCATGTACTTTCTTTAAAGTAATAATAAAATAATGTTGATTGAGCATATGGCCAACTGATGAAAGTCCTTGCATTTGCAGTATTATGAACTGGGTTTTTGTGGCGTCATTCCAAGAAAAAAAAAAAACACGAGCTGCACACTGTTCTTGATAACTTTTCATCACCCAGCAGTGATTGGTCTGCCAGAGAGGGTAGGCATAATTAACATCACAGACTAGCTCTTCTTCTTACTACAGCCGAACTAACCGAGAAAGAAAAAGCAATGACAGATGACGACACTTCAAAAGCAAGTTAAAGCAAGATCAGAAACAAACCTGCAATTAACGCTTATTGCCAAAAAGGCAAAAAAGTAGTCTTCAAGATTGTAACTTTAAGGTTCAACAACCAGCTGACCCTTTTTCAGAGTACCTGGCTAACGTGGTTCTCCAAATTCACAATGGCACATGGCTTGTGCTGAGCTCTTGTAATTTCAGTCAAAAGAAAAGGAAATACTTTGAGTACTTTGCCCTCCCAGCACCCCTGCACAGTCGAGTTTTGAATATTGAAGGTTAATTTTTATGAAAGCTACGAAGCCCAATAATGGTACTCAGGACAGTCTCAATGCTATGAATAATGACAACACCTTAATATAGTTCAACATGCGTTCCTGCAGACAGATAAAGTTGCCAAACGTCTATTTAGAGATACACCCCAAAAACAAAAATTTTCTCTGCCTATATGCAATTCTGTCCTGGTCCAGAGTACATGCATGCTACTCCTACTTACAGTAGATATACAATTTAGCGTAAGCACCAAACATTCTGTAAATTCGGCTGTCATCAGTGTTTGTGCCTTGTGGAAGTTTGAGTGAGTGCCAGTTCTCTGAAAAGAAGCCTGTGAGCGAAAATACATAAAGCAACAACATGCCTCTCTGGATGCACCATAAAGCAGCATTATTGTATTCTGAGCAAGGGGAGGAAATGAGAATAGAGATGAGGTCCAAAGGCAGTGACAGGAAATTAGTTCTGTTTGTCCTCCGTGGCACCAGGTACTTCATCAAACCTGTGTATGTGAGAGATATTCTCTATATGTTACAGGGCCTCTGAGCCCTCAGGAAGCGCGTGCATGACTATGAGGAGACAACCTGACATGACGGCAAAAGGCACGTAATTATCTTCTTTCTAACCGGGGCCTCGACATAGTCACGATACATCAGACAGACGGATCAACATGTGAGCAGAGGCATGCAAAATATGCACATTCATGTGCTATTAACAATCCAGACACTGTTACACTGTTGTAACCACTGCTCTAAATACTGTAACCTTCTATAGAAAAAAATCTGTTTTATAAAACACCCACCACTTGCTCACCCTGACGCTTTTCAGCAAGCCCACATATTTCTTACTCCTTCTTTTCTTACTTTTTTTTCTATGTGTGTGCGCGTGAATGTATGTGATACAGTATGTTTTTACTGTCCTTCCCATTCTACTTTCATCCGCTGTGTCTCAGAGGACAGAAAAAGGGAGAGGGAGACTGCAGTGTTTAAAGTGGGCCGTCAGTCAGTCTCCCTGGAGTTTCCCATCCTGTAGGAATCTCATTATCAACAACCGCTGGCACATCAGAGACAAGGGATGCAAGTGTGTTTTGTGTGTGCGCGCGCGTGTGCGTGCATACAAAAGAGTGTGTATATAGTGTGTTGATGTGTATAACATAGAAAGCGACAAAAAGACAGCAAGAGAGGAAGAAGGAAAGAGTATGTGCACACAAGAGGCCATCATTTTGTAGAATCTCAAACACTAATATGTCTGCAAGGAGCCATTTTACTCATAATGAATGCTGCTCTGTCTCAAAGCTCCTACTACAGCACATAGCTTTATGTGGAGCCAACCCACTGTACCGCACAACAGCAGGCCAACATAGCAGGCAGTGAACTGTACTGCTTGGTTGCAGATCACACGCGCTGCATTGTACAACCAGTTCTATAAAAGTGTTGCTTCTTACACTCATGGTGCACCATTAATATCCCATAATCATAATGAAATCAGGTTTTTAAATTGTTTGCCCTTTGGTCACATGTCTCATTGATGGTCATCTCCCATTGATCAAAGTTTTATGAAACTTTGGGATATGCATATTTTCATAATAAAACTGAGGGCTTGAGACAAAGAGCGTCCTGTTATCCCAGAGAGCACAGAAAATGAGTTTGTTACGTAAAGAGAACTTTTTTATGCGCAACTATCGCTTATCACAAAGGTGTCAACCATGAAAGAGTCATGTGACCAAGTCTTTGTTCCACCTAAGCAAGAGTGCAACAACACGTTTGCAGTAAATAAATGTACTAAAGTTACAGAAACTTTACATCAGTGTGTACAGAAACATTTTAGTTTTGTTATAAACATATTTCTTTGAATCTTCACTGATCAACTCTGCATATAGATTTACTGTATAAGTCAGGTTCAATATACCAAATACTGTAATTACTTGTCACTTATGTATTACATAAAAACATACAATAAAGACACTACAAAAACAAGTTTGTTACAGAATGAAACAACTATTCAGTTCCATTTAACAAAATAACAAATATACATAAAACATGTTCATCTTCTCCTCATTAAATCCGTCTTTCTCCTGTCCTTAACCATCTATTTATGTCAGATTATCATCTCACATCTTAAATCAAAGGTTTGTTCTTTGTGAGGAAACACCAAAAACAAGAGTAGCTGACTGATGGTTAAAGCACAACTGAAGTACTCTACAAATCAGCTGACTTAACAGAAGCTAGCAGGCTTCCAGATTTTTACCTTGTGTCTGCTTAAAGTACAACATATGAGCTGTGTTGAGCAGGCACAGTCTTTTGATTGCCTCCGTTATTTGTCTTGAGTTGATTAAAGTCAGCCTCTCTTTTGTTTCTTTGGTAATTAAGTTAACGGCGATAATGTCATGTTAGAAATCTTCGCCTCTGCCTTTTATTTTTCAATATCAGGACACCTCATCCTCTGTTAACACTTATTTACCAGCAAACAGTCTTTGTATAGGTAACATTTAATACTGACTGCTCTCTGTATACCTGCTCACCTCATGGTAAGTGTACAGGCTGACACAGCCACAGTCAGTGAGCAGAGACTTCTTCTCTTCATGTTATGACTCAGGTTTTCTTTAATCTCATTATATGACACTGACTGCTTTTATAATAGTCAACTTGAGCTGCTTCCACAGACAGCTAGCATTGCCACCCACTGGAAAGCTAGGCAACTGGTTAGTTCACCCCATGCTGCAGCAGCATTCCATGTAATGTTTCCTCTCTACCATAAAGGGATTATTGGACTTCCAGTCAATAGTAAGCAGATTAGACTGAGCTACGTGTGTTAGCAGACACCACACGAATGGACCAGCAGCTCTAATCCCACTAAATACACTTTCACTGCCACATGACAGAAATATAGAAGGAAGATTTCTGATTTACAACACCGTACTGCAAACTAGTTGAGTGTAATACCCAACAATATATATTTTATTGTTATGTTTTGACCATATTTCCACAAATCTCCTGGATATTGGTAAGATGAACATGTATCCTGCACAGAAAATATGCTCAAGTATGAAAAAAGATTTATATCCTCTGTTTATGTATTGTGTCTGAACACAATTCTGCCACAATCACATTGGTTCTAATTCATAACAGTGAAGAAATAAATGGCTGCACATTTAGGGAAAATAATTCTGTGCCAGCCTGGTTTATTACTGCTTTTTCTAAGCCTTGCAAATCTGTACAGTCAGTGGATTTAAGTCTGGGAACATTTCGTCTGAGGTGTCATTGTGTTTTTAAATTGTTCTGCTCGCTTATATTACAAGCAACACTGGTAATTTCTCAGCAAATTACCCTTGATAGTTTCTACATTTGGTGAAGCGCAAGTCTGTTATGCGCTCGAAAAATATCACAACAGCACCGATTTTGACTGTGGGCTGCATTAAAAAAAAAGAATGCTGCTATAATTGGTAAATTTATTAAAATGACCCGTGCACCAACACAATTAAGCATGCCAACTTACCCGCTACCTGCTATATGCATGCATACACATGTAGCCACACTGAAGCCGAACACCGAAGGAAGTGCTTCTGAGCAATGTTAATTAAAAGGTTAAAAGTAGCTGCACGTTCAATATGTAAGTTAATGGTTGAAAAAATCCGATAAACTCTGGTGTTAAGATTAAAATGACCTTTTTGGGCCAATTGTGGAAAGAAGAAATGGCCACCAGTGCTGCCGAGGCTGATGAAACCACCTCAACCCCCCCACTCAATCATCCCCCATTCGCACTTTCTAGCCCTTGTTGCAATTCCTGATATTAGTCTGAAAGGTAAAGACAGCAGGCGCTTGCTTCCCCCCCTGTATCATAAACCCATTAGTTGGCTATCATGCCTAGAGCAGGCATGTGAGCATATGATATATAAATACATCTTCTCCTCTGAGGTGCAGGTCTGCACAGATGGGGGAGCTTTTTGACGGAAGTCAGCTTATCAGGTCTGCCTTATCTCCCTCAGACAGTTTGTAAAGAGCAAAGAAGAGAGAGAGAGAGAGAGAGAGAGAGAGAGAGAGAGAGAGAGAGAAACAGCCACAGGTCAAAAAGCCACAGGACTGTTGGTCGTGTCAGATTCACAGACCTGCAAGGGTCATCTTGTCACCAAGCACACAGCTGGGGGACTCACCTTGATCAGAAAAAGCAAAGTTGACTTAGATTTTTAGCTATCTCTTTCACCTGACCTCAAACTATACTCGCATAAGCTACTTTTCTGCACTTACGTATTTCTGTCATCATATCTAAGGTTTAGATTGCATGCAAAGATAACACCACATAATCTACTTCATTAATAACACCATTTTCTAGCAAAACATACCGAGATTCAAAACAATACTGCTCCTGCAGTTGTGTGACCACTGAGGAAGTCATCTTCATCTCTTGAACGGAAGCTTCCTCATTACACTTTTATAAAATAATAAAAATGCAACTTCAGTGTAACTTCATGGTGAAAAGTCAAATTTATAAAAACAAATTACCCTGATAGTAAGAATGACTTCTAAAATTGCTGACTCCAGCTATTACATCTCAGCCATATTTGGTTCATTAAGCTGGGAAGGTGAGAGCTGGAGTTCAGGACTGGCACACTGATCTCAATGAGGAAGCTGCCAAAGGTCACTCTCATAAAGCTGCTGTGGGAGCTCATCCAGTGCGAGTGAAAGCAAAATGTCTTGTCACTATTATTAAGTATAAACATGAAGCCTGTGAAACTTGCAAGAGAATCACAAAACAAGCTTTTATTAGTGAAACGCAGCATTACCAAGATACTACTCTTGATGGCAGAGACAATATGCGAATGTTGCAACACGCGCACCTCACCTACCTAGAATTCGCCACCTGACAATTTACTTAAATTTTGTTCACAATAACCCGCATACAAAAACGACGTAAACAGCCATTTGTTTTGCTCCGTCTGGAATGCTGATGTGGTAAAAAGCTGATTTTTTTTTATTTTTAATTAGATGATATGAAATATACATTATGGATGGTATATCATCCAGCAAATACCTGGAAAGTCTGCTAGCATGTACAACCCTGGGAGACGCTTTGAAAAATGTAAGAAAAACAGAATGCTACAAATTGCAAATCCTTAGCAACTTATATTTAATTGAATACCATAGAAAGACAAGATATCTAATGCCCATCTGTGAAACATCAGGGTTATTTAACATACGCACTTATTCAGTCACAAACTGGGGTTGTATTAACAGTGAGATGTGAACTACTGCAGGAGTAGTAGGAAGAAATAAGACCATGGATATCTATCATTATAAGTTTGCAGAAGGGCACAGAGTGCTGGGGTCTAGGTTGGATATCAACAAGCCTAAACTAATCATCCTCACCTGTGACTCGAGACAAGGTTAGAGACTCAGTTCGGCAGGTAACTAGTCACCTAAGGGCTGATTTATTTTCCAGAGGGCTGATTTATTTTGTGCTTATATCTGTAAAGAACCTTCCATCTGGCAGTGCACAAAACCATCAACACTGTAATTAAAATGCAATTACCACCTCTCTCCTCTTCCAGTTACACAGTAATCCCTGAGAAGTCTTTCCATCTGTGCCATACATACACACTCTCAAACACGTGTGCGCACACAAAAGCACATATACAGTACAGCAGCCGTGCACGCACATACACACTGTTACGGAAATTATGTACTTAATATACTTCATGTGAGATACGAACTAAAAGAATGTACAGTGTAACTGTTTAAGGTGAACTGTGAACTGTGACCTTTTTGTATTATTTCATTGACACATGTAAAAGTATTGTTCCTCACTCAAGGTATTGAATATATACTCACCGTTATCACTTCCTTGTGAGTGATTACGTTAAGTACAGAAGGGCAGGGTGACATCACACCCACAGACATAGATAAATACAATGCGTTTTCCTTGGACATTTGAGTCTTCACCATGTAACAGATCTGCATGTTGCATTTTGAATGCTCCTCTTGTACAAGATTAAAACATCTTGTTTGCATCCTGAGCTGACTCCGATCTCCTTCCTTCAATTCTAAATTATGGCAGAATTATTTTAACACACACACTCTCTCCGACACATTTCTTCTTCTTCAATTCTCAGCTCACTTTCAGCTCGCCGCCCCTGTCAGCACTCCACGACAACACAACACTGTCTTACAGCTTCCAAATCTGCTCTTCAACTCAGCTTACAGTGCAAAGCCTATCTGTTTCTGCACAAATCACCTTCTCATCCTTCTGCACAGTCTCCTCCTTCTCACCATGGTTCCTTCAATCCTACGTATCTGATTCAAAAACCCCGCTGTGCTAAAAAAAAAAAAACAACTTGGGGTGCTGCTGTCACTTGTGATACTGGATTGTGAGTTCTGTTACCCATCTGTAGTTGGAGGCTACATAACTCGTAAACATAATAAATATGTCTGTGTATCGAACACTTACTGAGTGCCAACCAAATTTTGTTCATAACACAGAGTACCCAGTGCCAAGTACTGCAAATTGGCAACAAATGTTTTATCACATTCAAAGTCTTGTTTACTTGCATTTTTTGTTAATCTGATATGGGGAAAACATTTTTATGCTCATCAAAGTCAAATATCAAAGAAACTGGGATCTGAAATCTACTACTTTTTGCAGGACCGAAAACATTGAAAATACTACTGCGTCCTTGTGATACACTTTTGTAGCATCACTGTACATTTAATTTTCTGTCAAAAACTAATATGTGATGATGTGCAGTTCAAACGTTGTTTCATTCAAAGTTTTATTTTTATTTTCTTGCCAAGTAAAAAAAAACAAAACTTTTTGAGTACAGAGAGAAAAGCGCGGAAAATAAAAAGACAAATCTCTCATAAATCAAGGCACAAAAACATAAAAAAAGGGGGCTGTTGCATGCATACGTGTGTGTGTGTGTGTGTGTGTGTGTGTTGGGGGAAGGGTATTGAGCTGTCCCTCTAGAAACAAAACCTTAATTACTTCTGACTAAAACTGTAATTAAAATATATCACAGCTGCAGCCTTACCTATGTCTGTGTGTGTGTTTCATATGTCTGTGCACGTGTTGGTGCATGTGTTTGTGTGTGCCACTGCATTGGGACCTCAGTGAGTGCCACAGATAAATCACCTCCACACGCAGCTCACCAGCACGGGGACATGGGGAGTGGGGGGTGGAAGAGAGATTAGAGAGGGGTGCAGGGGGGGAAGAGAGATGTGGTAAAAGGAATAAAAGACAGAAATGTGGAGGGACAGACAGTTAACAGAACTTACATATTCATTCATGCCCTAATAGGAGGAAAACCTGTACAGCTTGCAGAAATAAAGTTTATATACAAAAGAATATTCATTTTCACAGAACATCAAAAATTAAAAAAGATCATCCTTTTATCTGAAACGTTTTGTTTCTGTTCACTAAACCTCACTGAGGCCAAATCAATGCTTTGAACACTGTAAAACTAGCAGGTGCTGCAGCCTTTTGTGGTTTTACCCCCACAGCCCCATCAGATTAACTCTCGGACCCCTGCAACGATTCACAATGTTTGTTCCAAATGTATTATTCATTTATATAAAAGTGGATATTGTTAATTTTTCAGATAAATATTTAAATAGTTTATGCATTACTTTCAGCTAATTATATAAATTGTTTATCTATTACTGTTGAACACTTTTATATGAACTGTTTATCTATTACCGTTAAGCTTACTATTCTAATAGTCCATCCATTAGTTTTAGCTAATTATATCAATTTTTATCCACTTTTAGCCTACTTTTTGAACCATTTATCTATTACTTTATGCTGAATATTTTAACAATTTCTCCATTACTTTCAGATTAATATTTCAATAGTTTGTGCATCACTTTTGACTAATTACATCAACTGTTTATCTATTACTTTAAGCTTACAATTTCAAATGATCTAAATACTTTTAGATAATTAAATAACTTATTTATGCATTACTTTTCGATAATTAGATCAATTGTTTATCCATTACTTTTAACCTACATTTTCAACCGTTTATCTGTTACTTTAAGTTGAGTATTTTAACAATTTATCCATTACTTTAAGCCAGATATTTAAAATATTTTGTTGTTATTTTTGGCTACCTGTTTGAACTCCTGTATCTGCTAGCTAAATAGCTTTCAGCACAACAAAAATGCAACATGTAAGCCTTGTGTTCATGTGTTTCAGCAGCCAACATTCTTTAAATGATATCATAATTTCTGTTTCTTTTTTTAATTAGTTGAGCTACTCTCTCATACCCCCTGGAAACAGCAGAAGTACCCCCTGCAGTACCCTTGATTGTGAATTTGTGCAATGCTGTACCAAAGAGCAGACAGTTTGACGATTCCCTGTGTTGTTTCCTCAAACAGGAGCAGCAGTATGAGTCAGACGATGTATGCGCCACGCAGTCATGAACCACACTCTCATTGCTATAGCCGTGTGTATGTGAAGGCATTGAGAGAGGCGAGGGAGGGGGAGGTGGGATGACAAATAGTGGGCAGCTGAAGCCATTGGGGTTAAACACAATTGTTGTTGCAGAAAGAGGACATTATTGGAAATGGCTTTGCCACCGTGGGCGCCCCTGTTGAATAGCTTTTTCCCCTTCTCCCAGGCTAGCAATGATATCCCTCTGCTTCCCCTCCACACACATGCATACACAAATACACACACACAGACACACTTAAGTGGAGAGGGATCTGCAATAACCCGTGGGAATTAAGTAGGTGTCAACACAGACATAGCTCAGTGAATCAGGGTGCAGCAGGTGATGTAGCTAAAGGGTGAGGTGCTGGTCACAACGCTGATGCACTACAATGAGTATGCATAACAGCTGATCATCGTCTGGACGTCTGTTAAAAGACACCCTAGTTATCACCCTTCAGCCTCGGCCACCTTATCAGGTCATCCCCAATAACAAGACAGGAAGAGCTATTTGTTTCCTGAGTCCATTCTCCACCTGGCTCCGGGGACATGCCTCCCTCTGTTGCTGGTGAATGAGATAGCCTTTCACTGGGCTGTATAACCTTTACGAGCTTCTCTAACAGACAACACGATGTGCACAATCAAATCAGACTCACTCAAATAAAAGACACTCCTGAATTGGAAGAATGTTCTGGTATTACACAGGACAGATGTGTTTGTGGCGCGGAGTCTAGACAGAGCAGCTGAGTTTGGCGAATTACGTAAATTAAACAAAATAATGAAATATTTCGCACTCATGTGACACCTGCTTTGATTTAACACAACACACAAAGCTTTTATCTGAGTGAACTGAGCAGGGAGGAGGAAAAAAGGCTTTGATTTTGGGAGGGGGCAGACATATTGATTTTCTTGACATTGGACTCTCCTTGGCATTAGAGGTGCTCTTTCCTCTCAACTCTGATTACCTATGTGCAGTGTAAGCTGGGCGTTTTAATCTTATCGGTAAAGATAAAATAATGGTAAGAAACCATCTGCTCCTATAATGGGAGAGCACCTCTAGCTAGCTATCAACTTCTTATCAGGGTCCGTGGAGAGTGCTGGGGAACGTATTGGAATGTCAAGCAGTCAATACAACAACACAATGCGCCAGATATTTCCCCTTAAACAAAGGCAGCTGAAAGGCTTTTTTCTCACTAGATCTGTATCTTTAACAGGTTAATATCAGCTAATGGAGCTTTTCAGAAAGAAAAAAGGGAGACAAAGGGAAAGAGACCTTATAATTAAAGGTATTGTGTGGATGTTTCTGTGCTGTATGGCTGTTTTACCTACAGTAGATGTCAGACAGCACGCTTTCTGTTTGGAGAAGAAGGCAGGAGTATCAGCACAAATGTATTTAAGCTATAAGCTAGACACTATTAAGAAATTAATATTAGTTTAACAGTACACTATTTTTAGACTATTTCATCCCCAACGTTGCCATCAGACACACTAGTTTAAGTTTATGCAGGGGGAACTGAAGCTTTTATATATGCTCTCTTCACAGCCACCAGACTCCATTGACAAAAACAGTCATTTTCCCTTGCAGAACACAGGAGTTGCTGGTTTAACACTTCCCTAAATGGTTAGTTGGTATGTGTTAATGTGTGACTATGGTGAATCCTAACTCATCGTGGGAAACACCAAAGTCACAACACAAGCAAACTCCTGATGGAGGCAGTGGCAGACCAGCAACCCGTGTTCTGTAAGTTAAAATTTAAGTATTTGTCAAAGGACTCTGGTGGCTTTAAAGACAGCATAGATAACAGCTTTAGTCTGGTGTCGGAAAACACTCTCTGAGAGCAAGGTAAAGCCGTACAGGTATACTGATATTGAGTTTTTTTGGTGGTAAAAATATGTTTAGCTGCTGCCCCCACCCATAGCTCTACATTGCTTAGTACACTTCCATGCCGGTACTCCTGCCTGCTTCTACTGTAGGTAATACACTTACTATTGATAAAAACCTCACAGCCACACTTCAAAACTATCCTCTAAACAAAACAAGAATTTAAAAACAAGAAGGCAATCAAATATAAATCCTGTACAGCAACAAATAAAAGTCAAGAGATAATTGGCTTATGATTCTGGAGTTATCAGCAGCTTAATTTTTCAGTCAGCATCGTCATACACGACTCCACCCTGAGCTCCAGCTTTCCTGGCGTCATTCATCAGAGTGAACCGCTGCGATGGTTGTTGCAGTTGCGGCATTAACTATCTCTCTTCAGGCTACTACCTCCATCAGGGTGGAGCTATCGCCGGTGGGCTGCACCCATGAGGATGAGAATCTCTATATACTCCACTGTAGAACCATTTGTCAACACAGCTGAGGGTGTATGGAGGGGCTGTTTGTCACATGCAGTGATGTAGTGTGTAGTGCTCATCAGAGAGCTGTCTGAGCAGGCTTTATTATTCAAAACTTTGTCACATGCAACTGAACTGCATTCGACCGTATGTTTATTTCTGTCAAGATAATAATGATAGGTAATGTAGGGCTATGCGGTTGGTTTGAAGCATACATGGCTGGATGTATTTCATACAATCAGAAGGATAAAATCCAGCTGCAGCTTCTTTCCTCAGAGCTACAGTCCCCCAGCAGGGCTCCTGCCCGGCAGTCTAAATCAAGACAGAGCTGTTGTCAACCATGTGAAGGGGACAGGGAGCGTGTTAGCTCCACCAGATTGAATTAAACTGAATCCCCCAAAGATCCACATTCAGGCAGGATTCAGGTCAACGTTGAGATGACAAGCAGTGCTGTATTGATTTCTCCCAGTTCCCAATCATATTACTCTTCTTCTGCCGGCTAATTCAATTCCCTTACAGACAGTTCACAATTCAGTTCATAATTACGGTGATACCAAATTACAATGTATCTTGCCAAAGAAATTGGATTAGGGGCTTCAAACTGCGCTGTTTGATTACATCAAATACCTATTGTTGGGCGGGACGTGACAAATTCGGGAGTGTCTGCTCACAGAGGCATAATGTGGCGAACAACCCAGCTGGGGTAGTAATGTAACTACAACTGTTCTCACAAATTAGATTGATGTCATGAATAAATTAAGCGTCGCTTTTGCAGAAGGATAGTTTTTGCATTAAGACTCCGGGATAAGTTTTCCAAATTCAAGAACTCAATATAACCCCAGTCCCCAAACAAACTTTCATTTTCCTTTTCTACATGCGTCTTTTTTTATCCTCAAGAGGCAGTATCATGTGTCACGTCAGTCCATTTCTGGCTTTCACCTGAAAGTCATGGTAAAGGGCAGATGGCTCTGTACTGACAAGGAGCTCAGCCTGCAGCATTGATTTGTTTACTAATAGCTGATGGAAACCCTAGAGCGCCTCTCCTCTTTACCACCAGCCATAGGGAGATGAATAATTAATGGCTTTTTAGCTCTTCTTTTTTTTTAGCTATAAAGGGATTACTGAAAGTCCATTCAGTAATGTAATACAAACACTTTTTAAAAAGCCTTTTCATGCCTGCTGCAGTGATAGATCTGGAAATCCTCTCCTTCTTCTTCTCTCTAAGGCCCGGTAGAAAGCTGTGCAGACTTCGGGGTTGTGGTTGTGATAAGGTGGTAATGGGGAAGCGGTTATTGACATTGGTATGTTAATGTACTGTAACTGTAAATAATGCAAATGAACATATTCACTGTCTGCTTTGTTCGTCTCTGAAATCTACCCTTTTCCATGGAGGTTTAACATTTATAAAATGATAACGTACCACTATAATATACAATATGTTACTTGAGGAAATGGTAAGATGGTTTTGCAAACAAATTAAATTGGTATTAGGTCTCTCAGCATTATTTGGAGTTTAATAATAGCAACTGCACTTAATAATGTCTGCCAAACATCACTTTGCTTACACACACTAAAAGACAGACAACGGATGAGAGATAATTTAATCTTCAGATAAACCCAAAAAGCAGAGACAAAGATCTTGCACAGAAAACAGAACACTTTAATCTTTCTTCCCCCAAGGCTAGAGCGAAAGAGAGACAGACAGGGAGATGGAGAGATGGAGAAAGAGAGAGACCGAGAACAGACAGACTGATAGAGATGTTGATATAATTGAATGTGACTTATTCTCAGCACCCACCCAGCCCCTATGTCCATCTGTAGGCAGCCCTGGACCCACCACAAGCACCCACAACAACAGCCAAACTCTCTCCCCGCCTCTCGCTCGCTGCACACACACATACACACACAAAAAGAGAACATCTGGAGTGTGCACCAGTGGACCTAGCCTAGTGCCAACCTGCCTAATAGCCTATGGAGTCAATTATAAGAGGGGAGAAATGTTCTGGCTTAATCGCTAATGGTGCCATCTGGATAATGGCAGATTTCAGAGAGGAACTTTTGCTTCTTCCTCTTACCTGGTCATCTGGGGATGTCTCATCTGATCACTGGCCTGTTTTTGGAGCAATGGAGTAGAACCAAAGAGACTAAACCGGTTTTCATATTTTAATGAAGTTTCTTTTTCAAAGCACAACTAGCGTGCTGCAGTGACGTGGGACTCTTTTGTGTATATTTAAAAAGGCACCTTTTAATCTCTTTTTCTATATAAAAACAACTCCTGTTAGGGGAACTGTGAGAATTGAGTGTGTCGCTTTATTTAATGGAATTTTAAGAAATATTATCTGGCTGTTTGTTTTTGTGTCTGTTGTGTAATTAACTGTCTGACCCAACATTTCGTTACAGCTTTTCAACAAGAAAGTACCAGCAGCTGTTCTTTTTAAAGAATGTTGATAGAAAGAACAACCGAGTTGTTTTTCTTTTCTTTTCTTCTTTTTTCTTTTTTTTGGTTAAAATTCTGAACTTTCCGACAACTGTCTATGTTGTGGCATTTTAACTCAACACAAAACTCTATTGCCCAGAGCACATTGCAGCAGTATCAATTTCCTCTCTACAGCAGGTGATATTTTAACAAATGTGCTCCAGCAACAGCCAGTGGAGCTGAGGGCCAGAGAGGTGCAGGGTTATTTATCGAGACCTGGGGGGAATGATGGCAGGGGCAATGGGCAGCCAGGTAGGAAGGCAGGCAAGAGATGAGAAGACGCAGAGATTGTCCTAAAAACACAGGGGACTGGAGGGAGTCCAGAGGCAGAGGAAGAAGGAAGAGAGTAGGATGGGTTGGGAGCAGATAGATTGAAAAACACATTTACTTAGCGTCTGGCATAGCACCGCTCACAAATCCAGCTTGGCATGAAGGACAATTTGGAACCAAAACAGGCGGTACTCTAAATGAAGGACATCGAAGGGAATGAAATAGAGAATGAAATAAAATTAACTACCTGTGGAGGTGTAACAGTTTAGGTAAAAGAATATTAATATTCCCCATTCAGTATTTATAATAAATACAACCCCCTGATTCTGCAGGGTCCAGCCCTTGGGGTAGAAAGTTGTTTTTTGGCATCATTGGGGGTAAAAAAAATAAATAAATCCATAATAACGTAAGCATATTGTAATTCTAGTGGTCGGATAGATAACATGACTTCTGCACCTCCTCTTGGCTCTGTTTTCAGACTTTAATAAGTCTAGCCCATGTCAGGAGACTTTGGCCAGTAACAGGTCTTTTCAGAGAGAAAGTCCTATTGGCTGTTCTATGAATGCAGATGTGAATACACATTCGTACGTCCCTGTAAGTGGTGAAATCCTGATTCAATAGCAGAAAACCTGCAGAAAATTGTGCTATTCCCGCATTGGCAACAACTGCAGACACTGCAAAGCAACCAAAAATAAGCAAAACATATTGATCAAAAAGAGATTTGAAAATAAATCCAATAAAACACGTGTCAGTATCAGTAAAATGTTTCAGAGATGGAGAGAAAATACTGCTTATTTGTATAATGTAATGTAATCTGAAAGGGCTTTAGAGAGTTTTTATTGTTGGAAAACAGTATTTTAGGTTTACTACTTTACAACTTTACTTTTACTTCCTAACCCGAACCCTAGGTTGGTTTTAAGAGATTGATACTCTGCCCCTCATATATTAACTGTAAATGAAGATGGAAAATAAATAAACATTCAATAAAAATGTATACCCAGTAAGAATGTATATGTAAACCAGACTACAGACAATAATAACATGAAGCTGCTCGTTGTTATCATGAGTAAAGAGTTTCAGGCTACTTTTCATTTCACAGTACAGCACCACGATTAAGGAACATCATGTGCTTAATGGCACATTGTTAAGACTTGTTTTTTTCTTTTAAAACAGCCATATATGTAGAGGAGACTGTCACGGAAATTGGAACCTAATGTGTCCAGATGGAGGCAGCACACATGCTTACATATGCCGTGATGTCTGTGGTGATTTAGTATGGGAAATGACTGAACGAGCATGTTCCCAACAATGGGGGGCTTAAATAGTACACATTGTCGTGTTTCACACTGGCTTCTTTTAATGGCTCAAACACAAGAATCCACATAGTTAAACACTCAACATATTTAGGCTTCAGCAGCTGCACAAAGTGACGGAGCAAAGAGTAAATCCAAAAACTCCATGTAATATGTTCTGCTCCCAATTCAACCGACACATACCACATGCCACCATCTTAATTTAAAGCCTGACACTGGCTGGAGAGCTGTGACTGTGGGGTGAAACAAATGTGCATTTGATTTGTTATTATTTGTAATGGAAGGGGTTAAAGAAATAAGCGTGGGGGCTAACGGCACTCTGACAAATGGAGAACAGGGTATATGAACCATGAAATGAACACTCTGGCAATTGGAAGACAGGAGGCTTTCAGCACCATGGTCAGCAACAAAGTGCCTGCAACAGCTCACTGCTTGAGCGATGGTATTCACAAGGCTAAAGAGAACTGGGGAGAACAACAGAGGACGACAGAAAAGGCAGAGGATTGTGGGAAAGATGGGGGGAAAAAACAAAGCAGGTGAAAACACAAGGATTATCAACAGGGAGGAATGCACAGTGAGCAAGATGAATAACTTTATTAGAACAAGGACACACAGTGACTGGATAGTTTATATCAAGCCAGTATAGAATAGAAAGATTTTGTTGAAAATAAGGTCAATCCAAGGTATATTTTTTTTTCTCCCCGAGTCTGTAAAAGTAGCTGTCCTCGCAGCTGTCAGCCTGTCTGTCTCCAGGTAAGGTGTGCAGGAGTTTATCAGGGTAGAGCAGAAGGCAGAGCTCAGATAAAGTTAGAAGGAGAAAATAACCTCCACCACCTGGCTCCCCCACTGCTTGTGAATGTGGCTTTTTCTCATTAATTGTTGTTGTGGTGCGGTATACAGCCATTAAACAGTAAATAAGTCATTAACTATGCTGGCTGCCAGGGTGCCCCGGGCCAGGACCTGTATTTGTTGCAGAGAAATGGAAGTGGTGGGCCCTGCAGGCACAGAGGCCGAGGTTAATGCAGTTGGGTTGATGACGGACAGCCGGTGCTCTACTGCACCAGCAACTCACTACACACACACACAAACACACACACATACACACACACACACACACATACAGTACTGTATGACTATTTGTCTCCAACAGATATGGAATAATAGAACATCCAGGCAATAATTTGAATGCTATGCTACATTTTTATGTCATTAAATGGTGGTAATAGTGTAATTTGCCAGCACACAGGTTAGAAGCCACCCTCAGTGCTTAATGCCTGCAAACACACTGTATGTAAAAATAGAAAATGCTTGTAAAAGTGAACTGGATCTCACTTTCCAGCCAAAAAAAAAAACTAAACTAAGGTAAATGTTCCATCTTGATCATTCAACACCTGTAGCCAGAGTAGGAAAGGACAAACGACAAACAACAGGTTTTCTATGAGCTCAAAAGTCCAACAAAACAATATATGCTGTTCCTCTGTCACAGTGGAAGCAAATCTGTCGTATTCATCATTTGTGTTTATTTTTCATTCCTTTTTCTGCTCACTTTTAAAACTTTGTGAAGCATATTAACATTTTAGAAGTGAAAAAGCCCCACGTAAAATACATTGTACTCATAAACTCCGTCATCATAAAACAACATTTTCTGATACACAAGTAAAGTCATAATGACTTCTAATCCCACAATGACCTTCCTGCTTTGTCGGAGAACCACAGTTTCTAGAGAAAATAAATTAGCATTGTTATTGGCAAATATCAAAGGATTGAAAGAAAAGATGATGAAATAAACTGTAAGTGCTGAATTAATTCAATTTCTGTAAGATTTGATTTCACTTTTTCTTTACCGAGCATTTTACATCTCGGCCAAAGAGCCCAACACACACAGAAAACACAAGCCAACACAGAATGCTGCAATACGCACACAGCACAACAGAAGTGAGGAGTAACACAGCAGAGCTATTGTTATGGATATCAGGGGCTGAACACACCCAGTTTCATTTTAGGGGGAAAACCTAAAGCCCGACCACTTGGGGAGTTATTTAAATTAATTGAGAACCATTTCCCGTGTGCAGCTCAAAGTGTATAAGGGGTGATTAGGGCTCATTATGTTTGGTTAGTGAAAAAAACGGAATTGCATTGGTAGTTAAACCATTTATTATTATCTTCCTAACACTGAGGGACTCAGCATTATCAATATCTTTTTGGAGGAGAAAACAATAGCAGGGTTGTCTATATGGTGACAAAGACTCCAGATTATAATCAGTTCAAACCAATCTACCAATCTGTATTTTTTGGTGGAAATTTTGTTTTGGAATTAAAAGATTTTCCCGCTCAAAAATGTGTTGCATGTTTCTTATATATACGTCCCCTACAACGTCTGACCTCGACTATTCTGACTTGTATCTGGGCAAAGTTCAAGAGAGATTCTAACCAGACTGGTCTCTCCTCACAAACGACTCCATAGTTTGCAAAATACAACCCATATTTACATTTTAAACTGTCCTCCAACGCAATCCAGCAGCCGAAGTAATTATGAATAATGTGATGCATATTTTAAATGGTTGAATACATGCTCGTGGGGGGGCGGGTGGGGAGGTGGATGGGAGGAACAAACATCCGACGTTCACCCAGGAGAATGGTTCCCATGTGAAAACAAAAATAAAGGGTTTTTACGTAACTATGTCACTTATGGTAGTCATGTCACCCTCGTAACTACTTCACTTCTGGCATTTACATACATGTATTTACTTTGTAAACTTACTTTTTATAACACCTCACTGGGATGTTTTTTGCCCTAAACCTAGATCAGTGTTTTTTTAGTCTAAATTCAACAAAACTGCAACCTTTATTACAACCGTGAACCGTATGTGTACGTATAATGACGTTAATCATTGCAATGCTCCGCTCTGTATCGCAAACCACAAAAGGCTCACATGGGTCGTTATGGGTGATATTGACAAATGACCTATTCTGTCATTTAGATTGAAGATCTTCAAACATACTTCTAGCAAGCAAGACTTGGTATGTTACAACTTCAATACTCAAAAGCCAGAAAGGAAACCTCCAACACAGAGATGACGGAGAGCAAAAACAGACTTTAACATCGTAGCAGACAACAATGTATGTTTCACAACCACTAAAGCTGTGCCAGCCAGAGCCAGGTTCAAACTAACCAGCTAAAAGATGCTAAGTACACTCACACAGATTCTGATACATCTGCTAGTTGCCGATTATGGTGTACAACAGACTTCTCATCTGAGTCTGGAGGCTCAAACATGGCTGAATTTCTCAAATGTCTCCTCTAACGGACATAATAGGCCAGATGCAAAACCATCGCTGCAGCCTGCAGAACGCAAGGACCGGTGGTGGGTCGGCTGAACACCGGATACAGAATTTCTAAATGAGGGGGATGGAGAAGATGTGCTTTCAGCCCCGTTTAAAGTTTTTATTTAATTGTTTAAAAAACATGTTCAACAAAATATGAATCACACTAGAGTATTTTTAAACATGCCTAGAGGGGGACTTTAAGGGTGAGGTTGCCTGCAAAGTTATGTTGGCCCACACCCCTTCACAATTCTTGAAATCCAAACAAATGTCAACCAATCGTTGCCAGACCACAGTGAGTAAAACTCATTTTGGTGGCAGGCTTTCCAAAGCTAGTGATCAACCATCTCTGCTGTTGCTGATAAAATGAGGAGTCAAAATAAATATCCTGTGCGAGTGGGCTGAAGAAAAAAAAAACCTTTAAAATCCACATGTTCTGGCTGAAAAAATATGGTGTCAAATCTAAAAG
>CAFUXE010000061.1:660798-700884 GCA_903364295.1 Serranus cabrilla | reverse complement strand
AAAAAAAAGGCGAGACGCCAAAATGAAAACATCCCATCCTATCAGTCAGTATCAGTGAGCGATGGGGGCTGGTGTTATTCTAATAGGACTGTAATTAAAGCTTCCATCTCATCTCACTCTCATACTTGTACACACACTCTCTCTCAAAACACACACACACACATGCAGGGATGCACAAAAATGCTTTGTTCCTCCCACCCACCTCTAGTCCATCAAGGGGTGTGTGTGTGTATTGGAGGGGGGGGTTATAAAATCATTCTTAATTACACATTTGTCACATGAAAAGCGTTCTGCCTACTTTGTATGAGCTCTAGCAGTCTGATTAATTCAGCAATCCTCACATTCCAACTGCTCATTATACACAAAACTTCCACTCCTCTCTGTCTTTTTTATCTATGTCTTCCCCCATTTCATTTTCTTCCCTCATTCCTTTGGTCCTTGACATTTCAGGCTTTTCATTTGAGTGTACTGATGTATGCTTGCCAGATCCAGTAGCCACAGAGGCAAGCTTTTCCTTGGGGATTCAGGGTTTGACAGCACACATAGCCTGTCAGTGCTCTGTGTTGGCTAACGATGATAGGACAATTAAAGTGGAGGGAAACACGCTGTTTCTTGCTATTTATGTTCTACTCTCCTGCTGTCATCTATACAGGCGTCCCCGTTGTATCAGAAAGAATAACCAAATTCTTCATATAAAACTATCTTTACACATTGAGCTTTGGTGCTATGGGTGGGTCTACCCTCAAACATATATTTGCTATTCGTTGTAGTCCATTAGTAGCTGAACAATCACAGCATAAAGGCGGACATTACAGGGCTCTGAAAAAACAAGTCTGTGTACATGCATTGGTGCATCTAACTTGGAAGAGTTACATGCATCCAATGTTTTTACTTGCATCCTTGTGCTTTTTCCATTTTCTTCTTGCTATGGCCACAGCGGGATCTGAATGAAATATCAGCAATGTCTAAATAAAATTTTTAATATGGTCACTGGATTGAGAAAAAGCACGAAAACACTGTGTCGTGATAAGTTTTGATAATAAATTTGGGTGCTGGGTGCACATTACATGGAGGTTTATTAAAAAAAATGTGTTTTAACATGCAAGAAAGAGTCACTGGGACACATTACTATTAAAAAACGGCCTTTTTTTCTATTACACAATGTATGCAACACAAGTAAACTACACTGTTGAAAATAAGTGTGTTAAATAATTATCAGTTTTGTGTATTTTTTTAAAAATAGTTTCCAAATCAGAAAACTTTATTGTCTGTCATGACAGAAAACGGAATAAAATTACAATTTACTACTGTGTCAAAAGTGGCATAGTGCTCATGTTGATGTGTGGATCATTAGCGTTTATTTATGATGGCAGTGGGAATAAAGGAGTTTTTATGTTTTTTTCCTGGCCAAGGTGACTCTTTTCTGCCGCTACTTCATAAGCTATACATTTGTTTTTCACTATGTGAGAAAATGTACACTGCATACACATAATTACACAAACGGCCAGTAAGCCAAAGGAAACATTAAATGGGAAATTTAAAAAAGCATAATTTAAAAAACCTGAAAAATGATGTAAACAGAGCATATAATGTGTGTGAAAAAGATATGTCTACATCCCACACAAGTGGAGAGACCATCCTTTGAGCCATATGTATTTCATTTCAACAAGAGACACAACCACAAGACCATATTGTCCACAAGCACTGTGGTGTTTAAAAAAACCCTAGTCCCACTTTTGTTGCGAAACAGTGTTCATCTGTTTGAGCTATTTCCATCTCTGATTCCTTTGTGAGCTTACAGGAAAGCACAGGTCCGCTGCATCCCTTGAGATGCTAAATCTCGACATCACAAAGACAAACAACATCTGTTTACTCTCAAAAACTCTCTAGCAGAGCTGCTGCCATGGTGGAGATATCACACATGCAGGCTGAACAAAGCAGTAAGGTGTCTCTATCACACTGTGATCCCCAATCTGAATCGTGTTTTAGAGAGAATCCCTATAAAGTTTACTTGGCTTACATTGTCTGGGCATCTTTGACAGGGATAGTCCTCTGTAAGAGAGGAGGCAAGCTGAGCACTTACAGGATCACATTTAACATATAGAGCCCTGTTTTCATCCCAGTGTGGATCAGCCACCAGCAGAATGAGACTCTATCTTTTGTTGGGCAAAAGTCGATTTTGTTGCACCTGCTTCTATTTGGTAACATTGTGGCTCACCATGAAATTGATTTTCCTGCAAAGTTCAAGGAGCACTATAGAGAGGAGTGTCAATACAAAACTGGCGTGGCAATGCAATTTTGGTGTCAAAAATAACAGCTTCCTTGACCACTCTGACCAGGTTTTAGAGCTGCCTCATGTATTCCCTTTTATTTCTTAAGCATGCTGGACTGGTTTATGATGTTACCTACATAAACTAACAAACCTTCACAACCGGCAAGTCGAAAAATCATCAGAAATACTCTCACGGTAATCGAATCACGGTCAGCAAAATGCAGAACAACTTTGCTCGAGTCTGTAGAATCTCTACAGCGAGAAACAGCACGATTTGCAATTCTTCCTCCATCATTGTTTTGTATGCACTCACTGCTGCCATCACTTATTGTACACATACTGCTGCTCTGTTACATGACACTACCGTCTCCTCCCACTTTTTTCCGCAATGCCAGATTGCAATGTGAATTCACAGGCTGGGGATGCCAACTGAAGCTGACTCATTATTCTGAAATATCTAAGCAATGCACAAGTTGACATGGATATCAAAAATTAAACATGTGCCATTTAATAGGCTAGCTCCAACCTATTAGCTCCAACCCACACGTCCCATCAAGGTCACAAAGGTCAACTGACCAAAGACCAAGATTAAAGCACAGAGGAAACTGCACCTTTGCTATTATAGCCTCCTAACAACAGTTGCTTTGTGTGTTGGGTTGGAAACTACACTACCTGTTTTTTAAACCTCACAGTATGAGTGTTGCTTTGCTTTTATCATTTTGCTGCATTTGTTTTTAAACTGGTCTTTGTGTGTTTATTATGTCGTTTTATGCTTTTTGTTATTTTTGATTGCACAGCACTTTGCTCCGCTGTTTTTAATGTGCTTTATCAATACAATTGGATTGAATTGGACTGAATGTCGTCAATCCAATAAATAATCCAATAATAAATGCATTCGTACTGACAAAAATAGTAATTCTAAGGATAAACAGTGGCAAAGTAAATAGAATTCTAAACGTGTCTCTAATGGTGGAAATTATTCACTGCACAGGATGCTGATGCTAGTGTGTGTGTGCATGTGTGTGCCCAACCATAGCCGCTTACCACCAGTGAGACATGAAACATTCATAGCAGATGTGACCAAGGCATCACAGAACAGGAAGTTGGATCCCCCAGGGGCTCTGACACACACACACAAACATAGACAGAGACACACACACACACACATACACTTGAGTCAACCAGCCTGAATAATCGCTGTTTTGTTTTATTGACATTCAGCTTCTGACTATATACCTGCAGGCACCAAAAATGGACGGAACACACACACACACATTTGAGACCACAGTCTTGATTTATGGTGGTGCACAGTGCTGACACCACCTACCCCAGGTGCTGCCAGGAGATAGAGTTCTGTGTGAGCCACAACCCATCACACACACACACACACACACATACACACACAATCTAGCACCAAGGCCAACACATTATATCACACTATATGAGTGTATTAGTGGCAGAGCATGTACACACTTGCCACCAGAGTAGCTATAAATGTTTCTCCTCACAGCATGCTCTTTGGGCCGGCATGCCACCAGCAGCTAGCTCCCCACCCAGTGTCACTGACAGCACATAGAGTAAATTAGCCCAACTGGCTTGACCTAACCACATGGGGTGTGAGCACAGTCTGGAAGTGTCTCACTCCAAAAAAAACAGCAACATCAAATCAGCACTAAAACAACCCTCACCAGCCAACACTTCACCTCTCCCTGCTTCCTCCCTTCCGGCCACACACACTCAAAAACAATAACCCAGATCACAGCAAGACGAGTAAGATACACTATTCAAATCATTATTATAATACATATATAATTTCTTTGCAAAAGAAAGGTTAAACATTGTCTCAAATTGCCTATGACAAATAAATACTTTTAAACAGTGTCAATCTTACTCAGACAATACTGTCAGCGCTACCTGTCTCGCCTATTTTGTGAAAATGCCTGAACATTTATATTTCAACAACGTCATAGTCAGGATGGTCAGTCAGTCATAATGTGTTTCATATTGGGCTAATGAGGAGGTGAATAAGACAGAGAGGGAGAAACTTGATTAAAATGTACAGGAATTTTCGATCTTCAGCTCAAGGTAACCAGTTGTTTTAGATCAGTTTCCTGGAACAACTCAATTAATGATATCATCCCTAAGCTCAAATATGGCTTTCTATTATGGTGACACGACCCGTCCTGTCCCCATCTCCATGTGGCAGCCAATCTGGGACACACATTATGCTACAGTACACTATTAGCCAAACTTCTCCTCCTACTTTGTGTCCACCAATCCTGCTCTTCTGCTCTCATCAACATCTACATACACATGGTGCTGGTTGGAGGAGAGGTGTCTTGCTCTGCTCTGGTGAACCAGGCAACTGCATATTTCTGTACGCCGCTCTGTATAGGCCTGTTGAGGTGTTGGAGACTTCCATTACAGATCTAGAGTTCCAATGGATCTAGCCCCAGCTCATACCTCTCCATTCTGACTTTGAAACACATCCACAATTCATTTTTGACGAGGATATGTTCATCCCCTGTAGCGTGCAGTGTAACATTATACAGAAGAGTTGTACATACTAATCTAGTCTGTCTGTTGATTTGATTACATGAACACTAATTAGAACCAGCAGCACTGAAATCTAATCAGTTACACGGTTCGGCCTAGCAAGAGATGGGGGATGAAATCTTCAAGACGATGGCAGAACGGTCAGTTATTGTTATTGCTGACTAAAGACAGCGACGAGGAATCTGAATGAGTCATGTCGGACAGTGAGATTTATGACGTAAAGAAGGAAGCTCGGATAGAAGCTTAATCCACATGAGACAGAGATCACAGACGTAGTTAAACACGGTTTCAAGTTTAACTACCCTATGATCTCTAGAGTATATCATGTTTTATAAAAAATGTATAAGCAACAGAAAGGAATGCTGTAGCAGTGCACTGTGAACACTAAATGAAAGCAGGAGCGCTGATCTTTTCATTGATGTGGTGTGTCAGTCACCATACAGTATGCTGGAACGGATCTTAGAGCCTTCGGCCCAAATGGCAGCCACTGTGATTCAGATAAATACTGCCCGCCTGCCAGGAAACAGCAAAGGTAGATTGTATTCTCTGTTTATTGAAGAAGTGCATCAATCAAATAATTCTGTGAAGATTTGGAAATAATGTCAGCCATTTATCAATAGCAATAAATCAAATCCACTAGTTTAATGGCTGCTTCGTTCTCATGACTGCACTGCATTTGTATAATAATAATACTTGCTACTATCCTCGTATCTAATCTCACTCTTTATTTGTTTTCAACTGGTAAACTTCATCTTTAAATATCCCCTTCTACTCAAAGTTTTGCAACTTAGCAAACAATAAACTGTTTCTCTTAACAATCACACACTTTTATAAATGTAATGTAGTAATTATACCTGAACCTTGATCAGTGATGTAAATAGTTGTTGCACTGGGGTCCAATGGGTGAGGGAGCCACTAAAAAAAAAAATTGTCTCCAACAATGTGTTGGGCAGTGAACAGGCCTTTGTAAGTGATTCAGATAACCACCTTGGCAATACGCCATCGAAAAGGCAAACACATCTCTGTCATGATTTTCTTTTCTTTTTGTCCCAAAAAGCAACAATCTATAACAAAATAAATGCTTCCTTTTTATATAAACAAGTCATCCAAACTGAGCAAATCATATGCACACAAAACCAATTACAGGAGCTGTATCCACAATTAAGAATCATCATCATCTCATTCATTCTTTCACCAGAAATGAGTGCCTTACATAGATGGTAAAATAAGTGTGTTCTTTGACGTTTAAATTACCTTGAATTCATTATCTTCTACTTTAGATCCGTTGATGTTTCAGCCTAACTGTGCACCTTAAGTTGCACTCCTGAAATCAAATCAATTAACAAATGCCACGCAAACACAGGCCCAGGTGTAGGTGTGGATGGGGGCTTTTAAATCACAATGCTGGCCTCTGTTTTTTGCATAAACTACAAAGTCTTTACATAAACTACAAATTAACTAATTTATAAAATAAATCACTTATTTTCTTTTCTACTTTTGTCATGAACATATAAAATGATGATTGCTGGGTGTTTTAAGTCTCAATTTGATCTTGATTGTGTCTCTACCTTCCCATCACATTAGCTGAATTAACTTCGACTGTTAAATTCAACACTTTGCGGGTAAAATATATACATTTACTGCTAATAGTGTTACGCCTCTGACTTTGGCAAAATTGCATTATTGTATCAAGAACGGTAATAGACGGATAGACGGATAGACGGATAGACAGATAGACAGATAGATAGATAGATAGATAGATAGATAGATAGATAGATAGATAGATAGATAGATAGATAGATAGATAGATAGACAATGAAAAGACAATGAACTACAACATTGCAGGCATTCTCATCAGATGGTGCATATTAGAATAGTAGCTCGTCAGCAGCCTCCCAAAACAATAAAACAGCAGTCGACAGACAGCTTAGCCCATCAGCACACTGTTAAATTACAGCCATCAGCACCCCCCTCCCCCCCTCTGGATCTAAACTCTCATCTCTAGCACCAGGAGAACAATCTGCAGAGTAATTAGCCTCCACCAACAGACAGTTACAGAGAGAAGGAGGACGTTTGGCTTGATTAAATTATTAAACCACACAAACAAAAAACAAAAGCAGCATCAAAGAGGCACTGCGGCTCTCCTTCAAAGCTCCTCGCTGTTCCCTAAATACAGAATACAGAGAACGTGTTCTCCCAAGCCACTAGTTGGCATAATTAGCTAAATGTGTGCATTTGTGCATGAGTGTGTGTTTGTGTGTGTGTGTTTGCTGTGATTGGACCCATTCCTCCAACTGCTATCTAAAATAACCAAGTGGTTAACGACAACATGATGCCAGGGAGGCCCCCCCACCCCCCACGCCAACGTACACACACATCACATGCGTCTACACACATACACATTAAACAATACTCTAATTACAACATTTATAACTCCCCCTTGCCTCCTGCGTCTCTCCAACCCCCAACCCACAAATCTGTGAATCTGGAATTGAATTTAGCCCAAGTTGAGGGCTGCGCTGGCATGAAAAGACTATTTGATTAGAACGGCAGTTGTTTCATTTGTGGTGCAGCAGATTGCAGAGCCTCTCTATCCGGTGTGCAATCTGTATTCATTACTCGGTGTAAAAGGATGATCCATGTCCTGACACCAGGCTCATCATTTCATGCAGATGCACAGCAGCTCCACAAGGCCCTTACCAAGCCACCATACCATGCCTTCCCCTGACACCTCAGCTATACTCTTCTCCTTTCCCCCTGCTCACCACTTTCTCCCTTTTTCCCATCCTCTTTTCCCAACATGAGTATGATGAGTTCTTGGCTTCAACATGGCACAGCTGTGATAAATGTATGATTAGTTAGCCGGTTTGATGTTGACACAAAAAAATATTTCAATCAAAATATGGGCAATATAACAATATTACAATAATGTTGTTTTATGAGACTTGATATCCACTTAGATTTTGGATATTGTAATATTGCAAACCTGTTTAAAGGCTGAATTACAGTAAATTAATATAATTGTCCGAACTTACCAGGCTGTTCTATTATTTGTGTTTTCTCACTTAGTCATTATACCCATATACTTAGGGATAAATCAAAATCACATTGTGAATTTATTTGTGAAAGCACCAATATTCAGCCCTACAATATCTGTGCAGTATCAATATTGTAGTATTTTGTTAAAAATGTCTTGACATATTTGATTTTCTCAGTATCATCCAGCCCTGAAGTCCAGTGTTTAACATAAATCAGTAATATTTAATTAATTAAAGCTAAAAATCTGCATGATTACTCCTTTTAAAATTCCATTTAGCTGTACTAGTAGTAAAGGTAAAAGAAATGCTGGGAAAAAAAGTTTTTCTAAAGAGCCACAGATATCTCAAAAGAGCAGTTTACAGCACCGCACTCCCTCTTATTTCTCTTCTATTACCATTTCTCTGCCTGCATTCACTGCCCTTACCCTTTTCTTTTTATTCCATGCTGAGGCTTGCAACCTAGCTCTCTTTATTCAAGGACTGTAAAGGCCTGCTGGCCCCCTGCCACCAACCAAGTCAAAACTTTAAAATGACACACAGCATTTTAGACTGCAAGGCCTTTGGGCCCTTTATTTTAGTGTGCATACATTAATCTGCACAGATCTAATTCTGCCCTGTTTCCCATGTGTGCGTTATGCACCCGCAGCCACAAAAATACCAAAAGTTCGCCAACACCCTTCACTCACTTGACTGCTCTTTGCACTCTGCGCCTTGATTCGCGAAATTAGCAGCTAGAGTCCACTTTGGCAGCATCTCATTCGCCATACTGTTGGGCTCCGAATGGATGGCCCACTGATGACTGTCCTGATGGGCACACACACCAACCCCACTACAGATGTGTCCCATGCCACAAACATTTCACAACTACAAGCTGTTTCATGACATATGACACATAAACTAAACCAGAGATCCAAAATCCTCATATGACTGAACTGTGAGAGAATATTGTGCCAGAAAAAGAGGAAAAACTGTAGTATTTTGCATGTATATTGTATATTTAACCCTAAAAGTCCCTTTAAACTGTGAGCTTAGAGCGATGCATGAGTCTTTTCTGTTTGAATAAAGTGAATCCAAATGCGTAATAAAAAAGTGTGTCTGCTTTATTTCAAAACATGCCCTTAAGCTCTGTGCCTCCTTTTTAAAGTGAATCAAGCTAAAAATAAAGCAATGAATTTTGATAAGGAACCTTGCGTCAGCAGAGATAACCCAGGGAAAACTCATTTTGCTATCAGGGAGACGATTTGAAAATTCATTCAGTGCTGTTGTCATATCCTTTTGCCCATGTCATTATGAAGTGATCTGGGGAGCATCAGCCTTGACAATAAGGAAGGATGCCTTAGTTCGCCTTAACAGAACAAGGTCACTTACGATACCCTACGCTCCCTGACACAACTGTCTGATGTCTTGTATGTCTTTCAAAACCGCACAAGTCTTTCCACAACTTCCTTCCGGGGTTTGAAACTAGGATCCTAAACTTTCTGGGCCTGTGTGGTGTGTTTGTGAAGTGAAATAATCCCTTTGGCAGAGTCACACAGAAGCCAGTGTCTCTCCTTTGGAGACTGTAGAGAGGGGGAGCTTAAAAAATGAACTTCCAAAGAAGAAGACCACAAGCACAGGATACATGCCTATCTACCTTGTGCCATATGCTGCAGAGGCAGAAGGGGAATAAAAGGCAATGCAAAGGACTAAAAAGGACATGGCCAGCCTGAGTCTTTAAGACAGACAGGGCAAGGAGACAAGCAGACCTGTTGACGAGCATGTAAGTGGGTTTGTGTGCGTGAGTTTGACAGTGTGCATTTTTGTGAGCATTGCCTTGTGTACAGTATGAGTAAACCTGATAAAAATACAGGAGTATAATCCTAAAGCTACATATCCTGCTAGCCTCCCCATGGGAAGCCCCACTGTCACGAGAAACCGCCACCAACCAGCTGTCTGCTGTGCACGCTCACAGCAACACTACGCCAGCATTGATTAGCCAACGTTCATCCAATGGTGCTCACTAGAGACCAGTCTGTCCTCTTCTCCCTCTGTCACTCCTGAAGGACATCACAGCACAGACATGAGGGTGAAGAGATTCAAGGAGCACGGAGGAATGGGGGTTTGAGACAGAGGAGGAAAAGACATGGAGGGAGTCGAGTGTTCCCACACACTCTGCAAACCTAAGAAGGCCGAGAAGGAGGAGCAGGGGTGAACTTCGATGTGTTGATTCACAAAGACATGGCAGGGACAGGCCTTCTACACCAGAACATTGTCCAGAACTGATGAAGCAGTGAGCCCAGATAAGAACCTCTATTATGCAGGCTGGCATTGATGTTACACACCACCACCAGCAGCTGACTTCCCAGAACTGCCGCCAACGTGCTCTATTTAGGACGGGAGGGAAATGTATTGCTTCCATGAACAAGTCATTTCTCGTAAATAAACCACTCCCCCCCCCTCCTCCTCCTCCTATACCCTCTCTTCCTGCTTCTGTCTCTTCTGTATGGAAAAAAAAAATCAATGTGCATCACATCCATTACCCTGCTCTTGCGCTGCTTTCTCCATATCTCTGTCTTTCTCCGTCTCTCACTCACTCCTCTTTACTTTATTCTTTTTTCTCTGCTTTAGCACAAGACATCAGCATATTAATGAGGTATCTTTCAAACTGATAAGTAAATTACACATTAAGAAAATGACACATTGTAGAGGATATTTGAAGGCCTTTTAAACCCAATTAGGCATTATGACATGTGATATCAGATATAATATTGAGCTCATTTATAGAACTGGTTTGAGCCCAATCACGGTCTGTGAAAAACAGTAGCTGAATAAAAGTAGGACTGCTTGATTAGCGTCACCAAGACATGATTCATAATGGCTCCGTGATAGTTTAAACATCCTATTTAATGTTTAACTTTATGTGCCATCCAACTTATCCCCCTCGACAAATTGCATAACATCACTGAAGATGAATTTAAATAGGTGAGCTTTGTCTGAAACAGTTAAATGATGACGGCTCTTTAGGGATTCTAGGTAACACATGGCCTATTCTGCTTTAGTTCGTCCTCTTTCCTGATTATGGAGAGTAACCGCCCTGCACTGTGCTTTCCCTGGACAAGTGAGGCTTACAAATCACCCCTGCAGCAGTTGGAAGAGCTGGAGGAGTTGAAGGCGCTCCGTGCAAGGTTTTACTGCCTGTCTTCTATGAATGGCTCCCTGAAGGCTCCTATGATAATAGCTCACAGCCGTGCCCTTCACGGAGCCTGACATCAAGCACACCCCTACAGCAGAATGGAACGGCATATCAACTTACCCAATGGGGTGTCATATCAACTCATCCACTGGTTTCTGGTCATAACATAGGCAGAAGTTGAAATGAAATAGTAAGAGCTGTCAGGTTGAAATTCCCTCAGTTTGGACATCAGGCGCAAAACTTTTTTAAAGGTCCAATGTTATTGAGTTCTTGTCATTTTATTCAAAGTAAATGAGATAGGAAAACATTTTCAGAGTTCGGGCCCTCTGCTCCAATATACACTGTGTAGCAAAAAATGTGAGTCAGTGCATAAACGAGGAAGTCAGCAAAAGCTAAACTTCAGCATGCTTGTAAAATTCAACCCCATCTCTGCAGGATGACCACGACTGGTACACCAGATAATACATTTCCATAACACAAGATAATCTGCTAAAATAATGAAAAGAAAGCACCCAGAATGTAATTGAAGCATATTGTTAAATATGACTCTATATACCAAATAACTGTACACAAACAAGTCATTTTGATCTTTGCTGTACTATCCAACCTCCTTTCCTTCCTCAACTTTACCTGTTTCTCCCTGTCTTAATGTTCTTTCTGTGCTGCTGAATGAAATGCAAATTACAAACGACAAGCAAGTCAGCAATGCCAATCTCAGATATCTTTGATGTATTCAGGCATAAGCCCCACAGTCAATCCAAAAATACGTGCCAAAGTAGCTCTAGATTCACACCCCTCCCCAGACAGAACTGGGAAGCACTACAGAAAAATACTTTATGTAACATTTGTTAGGCAGTGCTAAATGACTTGCTATTAATAAATTAGTCCATAACAGTAGTGACGAGTCATTGTTCTCTGCCAGGCATAAGCTTGAAGGGGATAAAACATTCCATCATGTGTGTCTGTCTGTCCACAGCGAATCTCTACTGGGCCCTTCATCCCAATATTTTTTGTGCACGGTTGCTGTATGCTCAATATCCTCTCCTGGCTGCAGTGATTCACACAACATCCCATCATTGACTGCTGGCCACTCACTCAATGGCCACAAGTGTTAGAAAGGCATGTCTGGTAAATGGCTAGACTAAAAACAAGCCTCACCTTGTCAGTTGCGGACACATTTTGGCCTTTTTCATGGCTCAAAAACTGCCACCTGGATCATCGGCAGACTAATCTATACCCAATATGTTATGATCCACTATATTAAGCCACAATATGAGATAAATAAGGCCTTGTGTATGTTATGTTCCCCGGCATCTTTCCTGTTAGGGAAAAAAAAGTATGTGTCATAAAAAAACATTATCTATAAGTGTACCTTAGGTCAGTCAGCTATTGTCTCATCCAATAAATAAAAACTTTGACTTTTCCTCAGATGTTTGTCTCCTTGTGTCCCAGTAGGACTCAAACCAATCACTCTGCAAAAACTATTTTCTGCAAGACATTTTCCCCAAGAAAATATGCCAAACCAAGCAAAACCTCAAAAAGTGTCACATGGTCCTGGTCATTGCAACCAACGTAACCACAATTGGTCAGAGCTTTTTGAGGTAAGTGAGTGGTTCGAAAAACACAAAAAAGAAAGGACATACAAAAAAGAGACATTCATCCATCCAGCCATCCATCATAACCGGTGCTATGGTGAAGCCAATTTCCACAAAGCTGCTAAGCTGATTGAGGCAGACCAAATCTGTTTCACCAGCTTACATTCCTTCAAAATGGCCATCTCACTTCCAATATCACGGGCTTTTACTGTTCCACATTCCCCTGGCTCAGGCTGAGAGTTAGCAAGGCTTAGCTGGATGAAACACTCCAACAGCCCAGTTCTCCCCTGGAACCCACTGATATCTCTATAGCACAGCCTCTCCCCACATAGCTACACTTAGTTGGTTTATTTACTCATGTTATTATTCTTTGTCTGTTTAATTTCGCGGTTTTATTTTTTGTTTCAAATCATAACAATGTTACAGCTATTAGGATGTAAACGAAAGATTTATGTGAATTCTGACAATTCTAGGCACACAGACACAATCTAATCACAGCGTCTGTATACACACACAAACACACACACCTTGGCAAAATGCACAGGCAGCACTTAACCACAACACCTTCTACTGGAGTAGATTAAATTCACACAAGGCCTCTTTGAAGAAGGAAATTGGACAGATAAGAAACAGATTTCTATGAAAGAAGCTTCTGAGGGCGCCTATAGAGAGAGAGAGCATGGAAGTGTGGATTGGAAATGTTTGTTCACCTGGAAGCTTGCTCTTGCATGTGCCACTGTACATAGTGTGATCGTATACATGATATGTATCAATCTTTTGTCCTTTATTATGTTGTATTTCCCTCCCCGCTCGCTTTCTCTCTGTCTCTCTCTCACACTTTCTCTGTCATTTTGCCACAACAGCAAATATCCTGTTGGCCCGGGCTGCAGACTGCTGGTGCTGGTCTATCTGGCCCTGGGATCGATCCGGCTCCAAGCCGAGGCCTCCCATTCATCTCAGAGCCATAAAATGTGATTAGTGCTGACTACAGCACTGCGGGGAGATGGGCTGATAGGCCTGATAGCCTCAGATAGGCTGGGTTGGACACTCTACAGGAAGACAGCAGCAACAGCATGCTGTGGATTCATCCGTGCCTTTTTCTTTTTTCTCTCTCACTCTCTATTTGCTTTTTTCTCACTCTCATCTTCGTCAATCTCTTTCTCCCTCCCTCTGTCTATCTTACTTCCACTGTCTTTATATTTGGCCGTCTTCACACCATCCCTCTCAAAACTTTATCTCTCATTTTTTTGTTTGCTTCATATCAAAGCCTGACAAGCTTGTATGCGCACAAATTACATAGTAGCAGTCAAACTTAAATGCCAATATTGTCGGTTTTACCTTTTTCTTATCATGCAAAGTTGTATTTAAAGAACAAGCCTCCATCCCCCTGAAGCCACACTCACTGTACCCACATACAGTGTATCTCTGTGGCATGTGACCACCTCTGTCAGCCAATCACAGAGCCCAGAGCTTGCTAGTGGCAGACTTAAGCTTGAAGGCTGTGACAAGAAGCGTGGTAGGAAACAGAAGACTGCCTCAATGCTGAGGAGGAAAAAACTTGGTGGGGCACACATTTCTAATGCCACTGAGATGTGTTGAAGGACATTCAGGAAGGTATCGGGACACTTTGTATGATGTATGTAAGACTACGGATATCATGAATTGTTTCCTAGATAAAAACATATTATTATTTAATACTGGCAACCACAGCCTTGTGAACATACAGTAGTTTCCAAAGAACTTCTACTTCTTAGGTGACCAATATATGTTTTCTGTGCACAAGAGATAAGAAATGAGCATGAGTTTCATTCTAAATAGTTATATTAAATCTCATGGTGCGTTCACATGACTGTTCCTTTAAGGCTAGGCCGCCGAGAGGCTTTTAATTCAATTCAATTCAATTTTATTCATATAGCCCAGAATCACAAATCACAGATTTGCCTCAAAGGGCCTTACAGACTCCCAGGATGGAGAAGGTCCCTTGTTGGTCATTTACAGAGGTGTCACAATTTCAATTCTAGATTCAAAATCAGCTTTCAATTAGAATTATGGAAATAAAAAGCAGGTCTGGTGCCACAGCCCTGGTGTGAGGAAACACTGCACTTGGTAGGTACTGTTTGCTTGAGTCTTTTTAGCACCCTTAAAGTAGAAGTCTGTGTGTTAAGGAAGATAGAAAGGAAATGGGAAAGAGGCTATTCTTTGTGATTAAGAGTGTAAACACTTTTACATGCTGACCTGTGTCTCCCGGACATTTTCCACTGTGAAGTTGAACCAGACTCTGAAGCGGGGGTTGCAGGTGTCAGGCCGGATGAAGAGGTCAAACTCAAACTCACTGATGTAGTCAACACGACCAAGGTTCCCTGCAGGGACAAAAGCTTACATTAGCATGAAGTAGAACTGAGCAGTCCACAAAGCAGAATCACACATTTCCTCTGAATTACCTAAAGTTCACTCAGTGGATTTAAAACATTAAATCGCAAGCTGGAATACAACACAACACAGCCTCATTTCAAATTGAGGATCTGCTTCCGAAGAAAGATCTGTAAGTCACAGTCTGTATGTACAGTATCTGCACAATTTACCACATTGGTAAGTCTTTGAAACCAAAATTGTGCCCACAGAGAGCAGAAAGTATGAGGTGCAGAAAGACCAGCAGACGGGGTTGTTCCAGTCATCCATATCTGACACACAATATACTATCCACTGCAAAAAGATCCAGATGATCAGTGGAAGTATAATTAATCCGATGGGAACTATTTCCCCGCTTCCAATTCTCAAAGCTGTCTATAAGATGTCAGCATAGTAGATGATTACATGACAAGCATTCTAAATATAGGCCTTGTCTGTATCGTTTGATTCATATGTGGACACACATGTGGTGGAGACTGTAGTGGTACAAGCACAAATTAATGATTGTCAGAGTCAAAGCAAATAGACGGGGGAAAAACGTGTGTTAGCCTTCTTGTTGGAGTTGCACAGAAAAATGACGTATTGACAGCTTATTTTCACTGAATGCTGTGCTTAACCTAATACACGTCAACTGCAGGCAGCTGTTCAAGAGTTAAGTTTGCTGCCAAGCGAGGGAAACTGCGAGTCTCCACTTCCCTCACAACGCTGCATCAGGGTACTGTTGACCACCTGGTGGCAAATAGTACCATAGCAGCAGCACGCACACACAGACACAGCTGATTATAGACAGATGGGCTAACTACCACACTGTCAAAGTAGATCCCTCTCCTTCTGCCATTGGACAGAGCTAATCCACTAGTCAGCTTGCAACACACATACAGACACACACACACACACACACTTTGCTCTGCTCCACTGAAGCTACCCATAGAAGTGCTATCATTAGTTTATATAGGACTGCAGAAAACTACACCACAAGGCACTCTAAAATATAAACAAGAGCATTATTTTGGTTTATTCAATGTATTGTCAATTTTTCACAACGCAGCATGCGACACACAAGTAGCGAGAAAGAAATTGCAAGAGGTTACCGTGCAACAATAACCTGATGACTGATCTGTATTTACATTTGAAGCCCATCCGCCAACAGCTTTCTCAGCAAGCACTAATGGTGAGTGGCGTCTCATTCCAGCACACTGGTGCCTCGAAAAAATCTCTCTCTGCAGACCGCTACTCTAACTATTAAGGGAGGGCCTGTTGTTCTTCACCTACTCATTTTTAGACCCTGATAATTCCACATTCAAGAACTATAGAACATAAGAAAGGTAATACAGACAATTAAGACGGGTAGAGGGAAGGTGAGGGAGGCAGGAAGTCTATATGTTGATGGATGACCTTCATCATGTAGAAATTACATGTGCTTAGGGAGACTTCAGCATGTCTGCCTTTCTGTCTGTACATGTACTCCACGGAGAATCTACATCGTCCGTAATCAGAGACGGTGCCATTAAACAAGCAGTCAGGACTTGTTGTGATGTCACAAAATGCTAAAACGCAGTATAATTATTCTACAGCTGCAATGATGGTGCAGAGGCACAAGGGTGCAGATATGAAAGAACCAATCAGAGCGGAGTAGGCTCTTTCGGAGGAATATAGGTATATTCAGACAGACAGCATGTAGTCTAAAATAGTTTGTTAAATTAATTCATGGTATGTTATGCATAAACATAAGAGTGATAGAAGAGTCATAATTAAGATAAATTGGCATGTATGCACAAGCAAATACGGACATACACCTGTGCACACAGAATTTGAGAATTAAATAAAATATATTTCTTTTCATTTCATGTACACAAACTTGGATATGCAAATTTGAATGCACATACACACAGACAGATGCACCAGGCATTCAACAACTGGTCGTTTCATTGCAATATTCAACCCCATGATTTACCTCCCTGGTGAGTAATCTAAATTATATTTAATGTGGTATGCAAAAAGATATATGCTCTGAAGTATTTATGAACTCATGAGATTTTTTATCAATTTTAATTCATCCTTCATAGCTGTGAATTTTAACTTTGACCCATATTTTGATATGATAACTCTGTTGTGATATCACCGCAAAGAGAAAGATGATTGATTCGATGACTGAGTTACTGTGCAGCCCTAGTGTTTTTATTTTTTTTATTATTTGCATGGTGGCTGGCTAGCTAACAAGTGGCAGGCAGGCAGGCAGGGACTAGCATTTTGGCTGGTTGGCAATGCAATCTCGAGCCATTGAAAGCAGATAAAGCCAAGAGCAGGCGAAAGGTTGAACCAGACCCAGCTGCAGCTAGCAAGCACGGACAAAGAGAGGAGATAGACAGCAGAGCAGCACCTGTTCCACACAGATGTGTCATCAAATCAAGCATCTCTCATACCGACATCACAGCTATTCATTGAGCTGACACTGCCAAATACAGCCTGTTAGACCTAGTTTATAATGGCCTCCAAAGGTCACAGCTCCTATCAGAGTCTTAATAACACTATTCAATGATGAAAACACAACCACTCTCTGAGGGCACTTCCCTCATAGGGGTATTTAATTCTATTTTTAAGATTAAAAGTGAGTAGATGCTGTTAAATAATTATCAGAACGCAATAGACTGATTTGTGATCTGTGAAATTCATCCTCACATGTAGAACTTCACTACACAGTCAACTAGAAATAAACTGCAACTGATGATAATCAGTCTTTCTGTCTGATTGTTATGGCCGCATTGCAGTCACACTGAAACTATTGTATGTCATTAAGCCAGAAGAAGGTTTGACAGGTTGTTACAAATGCTGTCGGAGATTATACAAAAACAAAAGCTGTGAAGATAATTTACTTCATTTGCAATGCATTTTCACAAATCAGGGGTTTCGCTATCATTACTTATGATGGAAATATTTGACAAAACGTAAAACTGCAAAAGAAAAGCAGAAGAAAATATGCTGCTAGCTGGGTGCACTGCACAGTTGGGTATTATTCACACAATTAAGAATGAAATGGGTGTAAATGAAGCCAATATACTGTGTTTGTCTTTGTCACTGCACAGGAATTTTTCCACAACATAAGTCTTTGAGGAAAGTGTGACAAAAGACTAATATACTCCATGTGAGGCCCTCTGGCTGTCTGTGGTTGCACTAAGACAGTGAATACTGATGTGCACAGCCAGCAGCAAATAAAGTGTTTGTGTGTGTGTAAGGTGGTGCAAAATGTTTGAATTCACAATAAAAAAAATTATATAAAAATTCTTGAGAGACATATTAAAAAAAATATGGTCATCTAAAACAAATCCATCACATATCTCCCGAGATCTGTCAACAGGTGAGTATTTCACACAGGTTTTGATTCTTTCACAGTATCTATACAGCACTTAGACCTGCTTTATCTTTTTATGATATGGAACCCTTAAAATTCCTACTTTGAATATACCTTTACACCTCTCAATAATGAAATCCCTAATTAAATTAAAATGCAGACAATTATGATACCTAAACTTTTGCAAAGGAATCAAAAGATGCAGCCAAACTCATATCTGTCTGCTTCTGCTTGTGAATACTGTAGCATGGGTAGCAATAGACAGCAGCCATGGGCGGCTGGGTTATTGAGCCTGATGCTGGAAGGCCTGACGTGAGAGATGGCTGCAGCCTCAACGTTAGAATTACATGTTCAGCCTGCGGAGCAGCAGGGATATGACACGCCATTGATCCCCGTTTTAATTTTATGGTGGCTACCTCCAGATTCAAACGCTTTGGTAGGCTGGTAGCCTGACCCTTTTAATCAATCCCATATCATTTAGTATTTAACTAACATAAACGGCCAACTGATTTTTCTGAAATGCCCTCTGAAAGCATTAAAGATGAAGAAGATAAAGCAAAGATAAGTTATGTTGAGCGTGTATGATGTTGAAAAGCGATGCACAGTACACCAGATTTGTCAAGAACTATTTTTGGATCTTTATCGAACAGACAGACTGTATTAGTATAAGTGAAGCTAATGAACTACAGACTGAGAGAAGATGGGAAAGAGGAAGAAAGACACAATTTCTAGTCCTTGAGATCTCTTGCATAATTCCTCTTGAGTATCGCTCTCCATATTCTTCTTCAGTGGTGTCTTGGCAGGTTATGTTGAATATCAATCTTTGTCCTTGAGGGAAAACTAGTGCAGCGTTTAGACATTAACAAATTGGTTTCCAACGAACAGCTTAGCCCTGCTGGTGCAGCCCAACAAAACACAATTGCTGGTTCTGAACAAGATTTTACACATGACAGCCTCTCCTTGAGGAAAACCCTGAACAAAACCCTCTGCCTCTCTCTATCTGTGTCTGTCTTTCTCTGATTCTTCCTCTCCCTCTGTCTCTCTCACACACCCATGAAAACAAATTAGAAAAAAAAGGAGGAGTATTTTTCAAGAAAAGTGTGAATCATGCTGTATGTTTGTGCTGAAAACAAAAGTGTCTGTAAAATGGCTTTGAAACCTGCATCATTACACAGGGCCATAGGCAAGTAAACAGGGTGCAAACATGGGGTGGCCAAGTGGACAGTCAGTCATTCACACATGGGCTCACAGACTCTATGTGTGTGTGTGTTTGTATGTGAGTGTGTGTATGAGAGAGAAAGAGAGAGCTGGAGAGGGAGCAGAAGAACCTGGCTAATGTAATCCCATTATGGAGGTACAAGAGGGAGCAGTCACAGTGCTCAGCCCACACAATGGGCCGGCCTGCAGCCTGTAGCTATGCACTGGATGGATGGTTTCTGCCATGCAGATGGATCATCGTACAGCAGCAGCAGGCCTGCCTGCCTCAGGCCTGAGGTGGAACTCACTTGCACAACCAGCCATTAGAATGGTAATAGGCAGTTGTTTCAAAATGAAATAGACTCCGTGGTTACAGTGCTTCCTACTTAGCAGATGTGTTGGCTGTCAAGTCCTAAATCTTACATATTTTCTCATAAATCCCCAATAAGATGTAGGAAAAAATACATTAAATATCTTTGTTTTGAAGAATTCATGTTCCTTACAGCAATTAGTGTTGCTGCACCAACATTAACAACCCCCACTGATTCACAATCCACACATACACACGCACCACCACGCCAGATAATACATTCAATTTCTTTTGACTGGCATAGCCATGTCCACAACTGTGTTTAAACACCAGACAAGAGATTAAAAGAGTGCTATACTGCTGAGGGAGACCAGTCAGGCACCTTTTTAAACTTATTTTTTGCTGTGTTCCATTTCATTATTGGAAAACACATCAGTTTTCCCCCCGGCTGCGCTGCGGTGTGAGGAGGATTCCTGGACACAGAAGCAGGGGACTGATAAAGATAGAATTGATTCCAGCCAGCAGCAGCGGCAGCCATAGTGAAAGGGTCTCAGTTTAGACCTGCAGCTAAACGTCTGGTTTTTCTCTGCCTCTCTCTTACCACCTCTCTCTCTCCCCTTCGTCTAAAGGCAAGTTGTCACAGAGGCAACATCAATCTCCTGCCTCATGACTTCTTAAAGCCTGCCGTCTCCCCTGATGCCTTATCACTTCATCTGCAGGCAAGATTAAAGAGGTCACCTCCAAGTTTCTACAATCTAACTACCTAACAGGTATACTAAACTGCAGTCTATCTTTTAAACTGTTTAAAGGATGGCTTCTGCTCTTTTTCCAATACCATTTTAAAGGAATAGTTTGACTTTTGAAAAATATGCCTAATACAATTAGACAACAAGATTTATACCCCTCTCATGTCTTAATGGTAAATACTATAAGACTGCAGCCAGCAGCAGGGTAGCTTAGCTTAGCATAAAGACTGGGAACAAGGGGAAACAGCTAGCCTGGCTCTGTTGAAAGTTAACAAAATCCCCCTATCAGCATCTCTAGAGCTTACTGATTAAAATTATATATATCACTTGTTTTAAGTGTTAAAATGACAAGTTGTACTTATATATGGACTCATTTGTCCAACTATTTGTTGGCAGTCACTTTCTAGAGTCTCATATGGTTTCAATCTTTAGGTGATGAAAAGACCTTTAATACAATGCTCATGTGCTGTTGTGTAACTTTAAAGAGTTATGGGTCACTGCAGTCCAGTTTTTGGCCTTGAAATAAATTACAAAGTCCCAAATGGAGCTAAGCTAACGTTAATTTAAGTTCAACATAAAACAGATAGGTGATGTATGCTGTTAAGTGACCAGTGGTGGAATGCAACTAAGTACATTTACTCATTTCGAGGTACCTGTATTAATTTGTAGTAGTGTGTAGTATTCCCATTTATGTAACTTTATACTTCTACTCCACAACATTTTAGAGCAAATATTGTACTTTTTACTCCGCCACATTTAACTGAGAGATTTAGTTACTTTTCAGGTCAAGATTCAACATGAAATTATAATTGTTTTTACTAAAAACTACTGTTATTAAAACTAATAACAGTTTATTGAGTTGTTAAAACATGCCCTATTTTGAGAAAATTAAAACACTGATTACAAAAATGCAATAGAAATAATCTAATAATATATTTAGAATATATATATAACAATCTGAGTTGATTCCATTCCCCGAACGAGTACATTTTTTACATTACTGAAGAAAGTTTTGAATGCAGGACTTTTACTTGTAGTGGAGTAATTCTGCGGTGTGGTATTAGTACTTTTACTTACGTAAGGTGAGGGGAGTAAATGTAGTTAAACAAGTAGTTTAACTACATTTGGCAACTATATTCATATTTGTATAGTGATTAAAGTTTTTTTTGTTAACTGCTGAAATTACAAACAAGTTTTGGGCCATTTCTTCTTCTTATTATACCATTGACCAGAACCCATTTTTTCCACCTGACCGCTGTGAAGGCCTGACCACACACTTTACCTTTCGTCTTTGTCTCGTGCATGTGGAAAGGGGGCATGTGCTGCTCAGTGCTTACACAGTGGTGGTAGTATGAAATTCCTGGATATTTACTAACAAATGTTACAGGAAGTTGCCTAACCCTTAACCTGGCTAACTGAGTCTTTCTCGGTGCAGTACTCCCACCTGGACTCTAGTTTTTGGAAGGCATGTGTCTAACTGATCAATATTGTATACAAAACCAAAGCTGACAGCACTTGCACTTACCCATGAATATTTTTTTTGTTTTTGTTTATGTTTGGCATTTTTCTGCTGGCATGGGACCTTTTGTATTATACTTTGTTGTAATTTCGTATCACTAATACCTTTCTTCTTTTAGTTTGTAAAATTGTTTGAACAACTTTTTGGAAGCAGCTTTAGTTAGCAAAACTATATTTCTGCCTGGGGAACTTTTGCTGTGGTTTAACTTCTTCCAGTGTGAAGTAATTGCTCTCAAATTAGTTTCCACAACACTACTGATTTGTATAAGACAAGTGCCAACAAAGAGAAGTTTACCACACAAAATAACCATTTATTAAAGTATGCACAGTGTAAGCATTTATACCCCCACCAGCAATTAGACCCATCCCCTGAAACAAGCAGCAAGGCTCTCAGAGTAACACCTCAGCGGCAAACCATAACAATAATAATAACATTACCATTTCACTAAGTTTTGAATCGTTTAAATGTCTGCCTTGCATTTTACTAAGAAAGAGTTGTTTCAAAAGCCATGGCCCTGACTGCATATTCTGCTGTCCACAATATTGTCTGAATATAAAGACGCATTTTCATTTAAATTTAATATCTAAAACAATTGTGTCTGATGTGTTATATGGCCACACAATAAGTGATTGTGTATTTGTAAACATTATGTGGAAAATTGTTGTGAAAATAATCTTAATATACAACAAAACCAGGATAAGAGCAAACAATAAGAGGGGACAATAAGGGAAAAAATCATATTGTTATGAGTCCATCTATGCTCCAGTGAGCTCCTCGTTTCAATATAGATGAAGAAAGCTGGGCCCGGGGACAGCAGTGAGATATGCAGGCAGCCCACACATATCTGATGATGTACAGGCCTGCCTGCACATTCTAAAGAGAACACATTTTCTAGCTAGCCTTTTATAATTGTATTTTTTTCCGTCCAAAAGGCCCTAGAGCTAGACTGGTATGCTCCATCTGAAGCGGTTGGTGTAGTAATGGGTCATAGTGATGCATTCATACTGCGACTGGCTTAATTGTATTATCAATCTCATCCAGACAGTGCTTTAGCCCCACAGCTCTGGACATGCTACTGTCAGACACTCTGCATTTGTATTGGGGAGTGAACCATGAGGAATTGCAATCTTCACTTTCATCTGTTTCTCAAGCCTAAAACGGTGGGTTAGCGGCTGGGATGATGTTTTTTATCAGAATTTGGGCACGGCCATCCCTCAGTTCTCATCCTCTCTCTCCGTCACTTTCTTTCTGTCAACCCATCTGTCTGTCACTCTCCTCCTCTCCTTCTTTATCTCTTGCTTTTGGTGTGTCCTGTGTGTTGGTGGCCACAAGTCTGTTCCAATTTCATGCTATCTTTTAACAACTTAATTATGTTGAGCCCTACAAAGACTGAGGACAGACAGAGGAGGAGGCGGCACTGGCAGAGGCACAACTGCCCAGGTCGCGTCTTTGTTGTTCTATCTTGTTTTGTGTCTTCTTCCCTAAGCACTCTCCCTCGTTGCTTTTCTCTTCTCTATATTCTCTTGGTGTAACTCCCTCCTTCCTTTTCCTCTCTTCCTCAGTAGTAATCTTTCCAGCGGCTCCAGTGGTGGAGGAGAGTTAGGAGATAAAAGCGTAGGGAGCTGAGGAGTCCTTGGCAAGCCTAAGGCAAGGAGAAGGTCAACAGGCCTGCTAAGAAGGGCTGTTATCATCTTGGTAACATGTTATCGGAGAGCCTGCAGTAGTGTTTATTTACAGTTATTGCTCCCTCTGGGTGCACACTTCAACGCCTGGGGCTGATTGCTCTGTAATGAGTTCAGGAACACAGGGAGCCGATTCAAGAAAAGAAGAGAAACAAGGGAGGCAAGAAATCACTGGCCAATAACCAATAGGTCAGCAAGAAAAAAATAAAGGAAGAACAGAAAACACTGGGCAACGAAAATGCAGGAGAACGAGACAAAAAGCAAGTGTATTCTTCTAACCAAGGCTGTTTTTCTCTCCAGTGCCTATGTCCTGCCACCCAAGAGCAAACAAATCACCACAAAGTGGACAGCAGTTTCTCAAATGAGGTACAGCCCAGTTAATCCAGTACGGCGGTAAATGGCTCTTGACCTGGAGTCGGCTCTATTTGTTCTAAGGCAGGGATACAGCCCGGACTTAAAACACTTGATCTCCATCTCTAATGTCCAGAATCCCTCTTGTCATTTACTTAACTAGTGGTGCTTCTTCTATATTTATTTGTTTGACCAGTCCAGTGTTGTGTGTGCTAATCAGATTGGTCCATATTTAACAGGCTAAAAGGTGAAGTGGTAGGAGTGAATCCAGGAGTTGAGCAAATCAGGAGAGAGGATGTCTGTAAATCCCAGGGTGGGTGTTTCAACAGTTAGGAGCAACGCAGAGGAAATCTCTCATTGTGGCACAGCTTTTCAATCTAGGGAATTACACTAAGTGCTGCTACTGTCAATGCAATGCCAGCTTTTCAGAAAGAAAAAAAAAATGAAAAAGCAGGAAAAGGCAGTACTGAATGCCATTCAAAAGCCTTGGCAGAAGATCAAGGAGTTTTTCAGCAATCATTTTTCCAGGCACTGCATCCAACCATCGTGCAATTAAGAGAAATTAAGATGCAGAGCATTATAAATATATATATGACAAAATCACAAAATACAAATATAATTTTTTTGTGGAATATACCATAAAAGTAAATCCATCCTATGACAAGCTAATCCCTTTTTACACCATCGGATATGGGAGATTAAGAGACATAATTTGGTAATTCAATTTAGACATAATTCATCAGAGAAGAAGAGCGCAGGGAGCTTTTTGGGATGAAGTTTCTCCATCACAGCAGGAGGTTCTAGATGATGCCAGATTCATGATGCAGAGATGATAACTGGGATGTCTTCATTTAGCAAGAAAAGACTCCAAACATCTTTGTATCTTAATCGCTGGTTAAAGTCATAATATGAATAAGATGGGACGCTGCCTTCAAGAACTGAAGACCGCCTCAGTCAGCGGAGTGGAGTTGTTAAAGTCTTTAAACACATTTTACTATTGTAATAAACATCATGCTCAATCACTGAAATGACTGTTATGCAAAGGTTTTTTTTTTTTTTGCCATTTTAGTGATTATTATATTTTTCTCTGAAAAATATGTTTGACTTTCAGAGTGTAAATGTTACAATGGCATGTCCCCATTTGTCTCCCATTGCTAATTACTTACAAAGCATGTCCTTCTCTTATGGTGATTTACTGCACGTTGTCATAGTCGCTGAATTAATCCAGAGTTAATCAACACTGAAATCATAGTTCACTAATTGTATCCAACAAAACACTGAATCCACAGCAGCACAGACACCAGAAAGTTGGGCTTAGTTTTTAGATGTTTCTTAATGGTGCACTCATTCATATTTTTACAAGAACAGAGTCAAATGTTTAATGCAAAAGGTGTCCCTAACAGAGAATCAGAATTATCACCGGATTCTACAGTTCATCCACTCGCTGAAATATCAATTGACAGCTTGTTGTTTCTGTTACGTGTTACAACATTACTCTTTTGATTTATGATAACAGCATTTCTCAGCATCGTCTCCAGAGGGTAAAAAAGCTCTAATAAATCTGCTGTATATTGTCTGACCATATTTTCCACAGTGGATGGTGAGGACCAAAACAGAGCTAAAAGCAAATGAATACTGAACATGGATTCATCGGTAGACCAGAACTACAACTTTAAGTGAAAGTTTCTGTCGGATATGTAAATAAAAAAATGTTGTGCAAACACACTTGCAACAGAAACTTTTTCGTATGCCACTATGTCAATTTTGTATTGCCCCTAGATGGCCAAAGAAATCTATGAATGAATTGTATTAATTAGGAATGAATGTTATGAATCCAGTTTCATATTTGCACCTTATTGTTATGATATATTTGCATTCTCCACATTTTTTTTCTTTAATGTGGACATTGTAGTTAAGTTATTAATATTCTGGAATTGTCTTTTTCTTACACAAGAGGTTTTTATTAAGCATTTTTGATTGAAATTGTAGTTTATTGTCTATATGAGTGCTTCTAAAATATATTATAATGTTACAGTCTGATTACAGCTCCAGAAAACTCTGCTTTTGAAAAATGAATGAATCTTTCCCTTTCAAATTTTATTTGGAACCACTAGTGTGAATGACGAAAAAGAAAGCAAACAATACAATGAAAACGAGGCTAAATATTTAAGAACTAAAAGAGATACTATTTTAGTCTTTCTAAAAACTAGAGCACATTTCAACATGTTCACTATTAAGAGCTGTTTGAAATGTCCACAGAAAAAATTCCTGATAACAGCATTTGCCCCCGAGGAGTGAATTTCAATACTGTTTACTTTGAGCAGTAGACCTACAAGATAGCTGCCTGGATTCAGACCAAAATGTATTCTATCAAAATTGTGCTCCTATCAGTATTTCACCCTTCACTGTATAAGCATATTCTGTACATGAATTTGTGTTATCAAACAAACCCTGGCACATCAATGAAGCTCATCTCACTGAGAGGTTTTCTAAATAAATCAGCAGAATAAACACAGGCATCTTGAAAAACACAAACTGGTAAAGCATTACAAATCCTTGCCATTTTCCCAAACCGTACACTCTTGACTGGGATGAAAAATGAGACGTCTGCTCTGAAACTGTGTTTATGGCGTCAGGAATTGCTTAGAAATGAATTACTGGATGAATCACTGGAGCCGTATGCGCGAGCACCACTTGTGCACTGCGGAAATGTGGTTGCAGTAATTTTCACTTACGACACACTTGTATCATGATGCTAGAGGCAGGCCCTGAGCCAATGAATAGTGATGTTCCAAAGTACATTTAGAACACAAAATAGCCTGAAGCCGAAATTTAAAAACAACAACAAAGTTTGTGTCACCCCACATTCTTCAATATGGAGGAAGTAACAATGCCAATTTCTTTGTTAAAAGTGGGCTATTTCTTATAATATCCAGTGTCTGAATATTCCTCCCCTCAACCTTTCCAAAACTCACAGCCACGCCGTGTATACAGTTGATAATCAAATCCTTTCATTACTCAAAATTTCCAAAACAGCTTTCTGCTGCTAGCATTTGGTGACATTTTGAGAAGATGAGGTGCTGGCTGGGTCTCCTATGTATAGCTCATATCAGAACCATCAACAATTAACTTACAAAACACTGAGGTTGTTTGTACTGCTTCCTGGCAGAGGAAGCATCTCCGACCACCGCAACTGAGCCAATGTGTTCACTCAGTGATTAGACGTGGCCGTATGCAACAGGCCCGAGTGTCAGACGGAATTATCGCTCCGTTTCATTTGCTCTGCATTTCATGCAATCCTACTGATATCACTTCTCACCTCACATGGCAAAACACTCTGTCAAGGCCCAATGAAGCCATGTGATAAAGGCAGATAGTTGTTGTGTGCAGTTATTGTAATTCTCAGATTGACCACCTTTGGAGTGTTTGTTCTGTTCAGATATGCAAATTAAGATAGGAGAAAATAAACACGGTGTTGAAAAATACTTGGATACAGTACATATTCATCAAACCTGTAATAACTGGTTTTCTGGCCACTGGTGAGGGCAAAAAATCAGCTTTTAACATAACACGAAGATTAGCTCATAAGTTAACATATTCGTTTTTTACATAACAGTTTTACATATCCAGAATAACACAGCGCTCATTTGGAGACCTGGCTGTGACTAACAGATGGTGAGCGCAATATACACTCCTTTTTAGCATGGGACGAGTGTTTGGACATTGATCGAGTGATGCGATTGGACCAAAATGATCAAGTTTATAGTTCGAAAATCAAAACAATGAGATATGCAACATATCCTACAAAATATATGCACAATGGTCCAACATTCCTGTATGTATTCTTAATATAGCATGCACTTAAACTGATATTGATTTATTAGATATGCCATTTTTAGGTGGTTAAAATACTACTAAATAATCAATTAACTACTGTGCCAGCACTATTGTCGGCTTCTCAAGTGTACTTTGATTATGGATGAGTACCTCATATAAATTCACTTTAAAAAAATCTGAATTATCCCATTAACACAAACACAAGCAGCATTTGTTGAATAGAAGGCCAATTACTTTCACAATTGGTAGTTAGTCACTCAGACCAACTAGCTTACCGCTACTTCCGCTATCTGACTGACGCTTACATCCATGATAATTTGTACAGTAGCACCTCCTTGAATAAGGTGATAAAGACACTGCATGCAAGTTTTTGAGCTTAGCAATGCCCTCGTTGGGAAGCTTCCCTCAGGGTCAAGCCAATATAACAAATCCCAACTCACATGGCATGAAATGGCTCAAAAAGGAACATAAAGCTGACAAAATATGCTTGAAGAAAGCCAGAGATAGGACATGATGATAATAAAAAACACTATAATAATAAAGAGTAATCTCTTATGGATACAAATGGCCAATAAATAGCATAAATCAAAAGCAATGGTCTTGCCCACAGTCCCTAGACAACTCAAATTTATCTCCATACTCTACTCCTGACTTAAAAGAAAGAGAGAAGAGAGAAACTGCTAAAAGGGAAACTGGAGAGGCCATTTAGTGATTTGAGCAGTGAAGCTTCTCCGCTGCCAAGGACATGTAAGAGAGACAGAGAGACTGGGAGTGCCTCTCAATACATCAGATGTCAGGAGTGCTCCCTCCCACTCAGACGAATGGATCTTGTTTTGGAAAGCCCATAAGAGTTAGAGCAATCTAAGGTTGGTGAGCTGCACAAAAAAATACAGTAAACGTATAACACTGAACAATCAAAAAGCCATATGACTATAATTCACAACACTTAGTAAAATTTTCATGTATGGGAATGAATATCTAAAAAATGTTCATGTTGAATAACATTAGAAAAGTAGAAAATATGTATTTCCATCCTCTCCTCCTGGGTTGTTTCATCAGAGAGGGAGGCGAGGTGAGGCAGAGAGCTGTATACTGCGGCAAGCTCGGGCCTCTCAAAAGCCACTCATTCTAAGCATCTAGCTTGATTGTAAAAACGTTTCCCTCTTCTTTAATCAATGGAAACTCAACTATCCTGATTCATGGGGCACTCTGGAGTATATAAATATCTTCTGACAAGCTTGACTGCGTTCTCCCCCAACCAGCTTTAGACCACCAGCCACCCCCTCCTCCCCCCAGTGTTCATATTATTCTTTTCTTCTGTACTTCCTTTTTCTTTTCCACTCCCCAGCCATCTCTCTCTTGCTCTGTGTTTCTATCTCTCCGTCTATGCTCTGTAAATGTTGCTTCAGCTACGACTCTAATCAGTCATTCTTTAGAGGGACTGTGCAACTGCAACATGACCATTTCTGTAGAAGATAAGGCTGGACAGATTAAATACACTGTTCAGTGTTGGAAGAAAGGAACGAGAAAATTAAAGGGAAAAAAAGCAACCACGAAACCTTCATCATCAGTGAACAGTGGAAATATTTTCTTCAACATTTATCCTCATTACTTATCTCCTGGCAGCCTTTTTTTTTTTCTTACTTTTTTCTTTATCTCGACAATAGAAAAAATATTTCTTCATCAATTATCATTACTGAGGGGTGATTTAAAAGCTGCACAGCAAATCCATGAAGTGCCTGAGTGATTCTATAAGGTCTTTAATGTTAGAGGTGGAAACCTTAATTAAGAGAAAGTGGTGTTTTTAAACCACAAACACAGGCATTGGCCTACTTTTTACTTATCTCTGATGATGATCAGGCCGATGTTCAGCGTTCACTTCTCTAACTTTATAGTTGATAGTGTGTCAGATATTGTACTGCATAATGTACTCTTTGCAAAGTGCCACTCCTGTTGGTAACTGTTAGTAGGCCTGTCAAGCTTTCACACCAGGCATGTCAATATGGCGTTTTCATATTCCAAAGGAAATAACAGCAAACTTCTGAAAATACTTTTGAAATACCACAGAGAAAAGACAGCAAGGACTTCAGCATACATTTACGTACTACATTTACAATATCATTTGTAAGCATTATGAATGAATAGGACATTCAAATCAATGTTAAAGCTCACAATGAGAGTTCATCACTTCTTTACAATTCATTAGAAGGCCAAACAAATACAGGAAGAACAAGGTTCCTGCACAGCAGGTGGGTCAATGTATTGCTTAGGAAAGGGTCAATTAGCCACGGTCACACAAAAAATACGGAATAATCTCTGAAGATTTTAGCGAGTGAATAAAATGCAGGATGTAGACAAATTAAAAACAAAACTATTTAAATTACTTCACACATCTGATGAAGTGTGAGGGCAGATTGCCTTGTTCCTTCAGCCGTTAAGATAAGACAATCATCAAATGTGAATTTATGGATATACTTTCCAATAATAGTTTTTCCATGCTTATATGCCTGATCTTCTCAGTTTAACAAGCTGTGACAAAATACACAAGCCGGGTTAGCAACTCATAGAAACAAAAAGTCTCACAGTCTCAAAAGGCCTATTTTGGTCCTAGCAGTCAGAAAAACCGGAATGTGTATAGCGGTTTCCTAGTCGGCCATATAAGTTGAATAGTATTGAGTGAATTGATTGAAAAGCCAGATGAGTCTATGAGTTGTGCTTATCAATGGACCCCATTAAACACTTGTCACCCCGGGGGAATTTCTTTGACCATGCAAGTCATTGTCAGCAGACAGCACTCTGACTAATCAATGAGTGCTTAATTACATCTGGTGCAGGGTCCAGAGGTGCAGTAAAACAATATGCCCGCACTGCCAGTGTCATCTTTTGTAGAGACAGATGGTACTTTAGTCAGCGACATTGTGAGGATCCACCCACAAAAGAATTTGGGACTTAGCTGAAAATGTCAACAGTTGGAGTGTGTGACGAAACAAATGTGACAAGACAAGATAAGAATGTCATTTGGATTTCACTCTAAAAAACAATTAGGCTTCTCTTATCACTTTCATGAATCTTTGCCTCTTGACACAATACACAACAATAGGCCCAGACTTAATGTTTACAGATTAACAACATCTTCTATTCTCTACCATGATTTTGCATTGTCCTAAGTAGCATAAAAAGATGATCTCAACAAGTAAAACTCTATTTGCATATGGGGCTTAATGAACATTTGCATATTGCTCTTTACACAGTCAACTAAAGCAATGAGTAAGGTTTGCACTGACTTAAGAAAACAGTCATAATGTTGAAGTTCTACTGTACCAAACTACATAGTCAGGGTCATCATAATACTGTATGTTATCCTTAAGCAGAAATGGGAAAAGGCTTTTACTGGTTTAGAATAACTCGGTGTCAGAGGACCTGTTGGCTGAGACACCTACTGTATGTAAATCTGTAGGCCATCACTGACTTGATTAGCATAGGGCTGACAACAAAGTGAATTAAGCCTCATCTAAATGTAAATGAGATTTTATACCTTTGGCAAACAGCTTACATAACCAGTGTCTATTTTAATAAACCAATTAGATTTTTATTCTGTGCTATACTAATGCAACAAAATAAAATCTGTGCTTTATGAAAATGTACATCGGATGCAGATAGCTGTCGAGCAAAGGGAGGAAAAAAAGGGGGGCACAAAGTCTCACCGAGTTATAGGTCTGCATAAATTTCAAATCAAAACGTCTGCTTGAAATACCGTGTTTCAGCCATTCAATCTGGATTGAGAGGAGTAAAATAGACATAGGCTGTCATGAAAGACCATTTCAAGACCATTTGAGAAATATACATGCCTCTCTAACATGCAATACAGGAGGCAGGAGCTTACACACTATGTCTCCAATTTCCTTCCTGTGATTGGTTTCAGTGGTATCAGACTGAATGTATATGAAAAAGCAGCTCATTTTACAAGCCTTGCTGATACTTCAGATACGCACATTATCTTATCAAGTGTGAATATGGGCTCTAAAGCTACTGTAAAAACAATATGGCATGCTCCCGGTTAGATGAACCGAGAAATCTTGTGCGATTTAAAATCAGAATCAAAGTTCAGAAATTATATGAATAAGGTGATTTCCTTATGCAAGCACCTCTGCTGATAAAAACACATTCATTCTACCAACACTGGACTATTACTGAATATAACAATAATATATAGTACTGCATTAATGTATTGCGTTAAGCACACTGCAGTTACCGTGTCCTGTTAGCATGCCACGTGCTAGAGTACTTTTCCATGGTTCACTTAAGCTCTGCTCCCACGTGCAAGGATCAGAACATAGAGCATCGTAAAAATTGGTGAAAGAATTATGCTGACAGAATGTATGAATTACCTTTTTTTCAGTCTTATTTGTCACCACTGGAAGAAGAAATCCACAAACTTTTTTACAAGCCCTTTTAAAGGCCTCTGAGGATACATGTGGGAGGCGCATTTAAGAACGTTCAAAGAAAAGATTTGCAATAATTAGAAATCCAAAAAACAAGTTATCCAGAGACACACACACAGGCTGCTGTGAAAGAACTATCATAAACTGATATCAAGGCTTGCTTTAAAGTAAGGTGGAAAAAATCAGTAATGCTTAAATGAAACAGCAACAAGGCATTAATTTGACATTAGCTGGCAAACATCAATTCATCCCCCATTCTAACTTTAGTAATGCATTTACTGGCAAGAGATTAATATCAATTCCATAAATCATTCAGGAGGTACGTCCGGAGCCAGAGACACTGGTATGTTAGCTGATCTCAGTGTGGAAGCTCAGCGCCCATTAATCAATGTCTGAGCTTCTCTGGCCATGTCATCTGGGAAAAAAAGGCAAATTTATAAAAAGGGCAATCACCACACTGATATCTCAGCACAATCCTCCTAATGTAACATATTTAGATCTTAAAGCCGCAGTACTCTATATATACACACACACTCACCTTCACATGCCTCTTGTCTACTGTGTACAACATGGATCAGGTTTCCTATTTCCTTTTTTATCCCTTCATATGCCCATACAAGATTAGTTTTTACTTTTGTGAATTAACTAGTAGTAGACATAAGACATGTGACAACTGGAAGAAAACTTTTCACATTCTCTCTTTGAAATCAAGTGTATTGGAGACAACATAATAGCTAAAATCAACTTTGGAGAATAACTTTGACACTGACACCAAGGCCAGACATCAGAAAGTAAACAGGGTGAAGTTAAAGCTCATCTCAGCCTGCAGAAACCAAAATGGGCTTGTCTGTGGAAATATGAAATCTGAGTGCCATCTGAACCTAATCTCCACACAGAGATTCTGTCCCAGAGAGACCGGCTGATTCCCTGACTTACTCCGCCTACTTGTGTGCTTGAGTGTGTGCCTGTGTGTGGCTCTAACCAACTGACCTTGTCAGTGGTAAGAAAGCACTTTATTTTCATTGTCGTGCCAGTCAGCTGTCAGAAAAAGTGGCGAACAAAGGCCATTAACAAATCACACTGGAGCAGGTTAACTTCATCTTACTGCATGCCTAGTTCCACTAAGAGATGGACATGGTAACATTTCGATCCACCTTTCAAGTATACCTAATATATCTCTCTTTTTAGCCACACCGGCCATGGAACAGGAAGAATATAGGTAGAAAACTGCAGCAAGAAAAAAGCTCAAACAACACCTGCTCTCAAGTCCCTACTGAGTCCTAGTAATTCATATGAAAGATTTTAAGAGCCTAGCACTCTATAAATTGTTATATGAACCCGTCCCTGATTATACTCTTGCCAAGATATTTCACAGTCTCAGTAGAGCTCTCAGATACACAGACTCACAGTAAGTTGCTACATTCAAAATCTCAGAAAAGTGTACTACTGGTGCTGCAACAACCTGTTATTTTTAGTCTCTATTAATCTGCAGGTAATTTTCTGGATTAAATGTATGGCCTGTAAGGGGATGTCTTTACATGTCTAGTTATGTCAAGATATTCAGTTCAATATGATTGTTCTTTCAAAGAGAAAAGCAGTACATTTCCATATTTGACAGGCTTAAACTGCAGCCTTTTCCATTTTTTCATTGCAGATTACTTTAACAATTAATCGATGACCAAAATAGCTGGTTCTGTTGATTAACTAATTACTTAATTGACCTGTTGCAACTCTATTTTATACCCAAAACCTTAGTCTAAAGAGTGTAAAACAGCTTCAATATAGTACCATTATTAATATAAAGCACTTTATTTTAAATTAATTCTATTATAGTTAATATAGACTGTAAATAAATCAATTAGTAGTAATAGTAGTCCAGTAATGATCATAATTAGTTGGGGTTTATGTCTTGATTAAAAACATTTGGTTGGAAAAGGATGTCATAGAACTGGTATGAAGTTATTTTTCTATACTTTAATATATATATATATTATACTTTGGTTTTGACAAAAACAAAAGTGTTTCATCAGATGCTGAAGAGAGGGGATGGATTATAGATGCGAGTGCACTTTTGTTGATCATAATGTTGTTGCTCATTAAACGCTTGACTAGAATAACTCAATGTTTATGAATGAAAACTCAATGCTTTAAAACAAAACTTTAACTCGTCCTTATTTTACTGATTTGCAAGTTTACTTACCACTCTCAAAGCAGGCATCAAAAACCAGATGTCCTTTCCGTGGAGCTCCTGAATAACCTGGTGGGCTCACTGTCAGTTTATTCACATTCCCCACCAGGGCATCCTCTCCTCCAGTTTCACTGCCTGAAGAGCAAGCACAACATGTAGGATTAAGATGTGTCTCATTGTATGCAAAGGTGGATTGTAAAAATGTATTAAATAAGCTTCTTTTTTAAGCTTCCCCTACAGATTTGTAATCCTTTAGCTTGTAATAATAAATTAGTTCCTCATACTGACTAACAGTCCTAGATTGTTGTCCTTAAAATAAAAACATAACCTGCCATGCAGGACCTTGTGCCACCACTAAAACCGAGATTTTGTGTGTATAAATGACAAGATAAAATAGATACAAATCATTTCTAAATTAAATGTTGCTCCTTATAAACAGTAATGCATATGTGACATCTTTCTAAAAGTGAGTTTTGTCAACTTTAAATTGTAAACAAAACAGCTGATCTGAAGGGCAAAATGGACTAACCCCAATAAATAAAGTAGAAACATTTTGAAATAAATCTTTTGTGTTTACAGCACAAATGACAATATGAACAATATTGCTTCCCTTTATTTTAACACTTTGTGACTTTGTCTTGAACTGGTGGTATTCAAATATGAAGATACTGGTGCATTTAGCTTTTTAAAATGTTTAACGTGTTTGTGCAACTGCTTTTTTCTGGATTTTCTTTTTCAAATACATTAATTTTATTTATAAGATTGTCTCTCATTTTATTTGGTCACTTTGTAATCCATCTTTTACCAACTAGAGTATAAATGACAAAACATGCATGCACTTCATTGACTTGTAACTGTGAGTATATGCATATCAAAGACCCAATTGCAAATTTGTACGACATTAGAGGCATGACCACAATAGTTTAGATTATTCTGAATAACAGTTCTAAACATAAAAAGTTTAAAAGCATGATGAGCAGATCTCCTGACTTGTCTAACACACTCTAAAAAAAGCTACAATGTGGAAAACATTGATTGATAATGTAAGTGTAAATATATCAGCAATTTTAAATAGAGCCTTTATATGATGTATTTGAGGGTATGGGTCTGTTGTGATAATGTGATAACTTACTCTGGATCGTGCAGTGTTTGACAGTTGTGCCTGCTGTGAATATATTGTTTTTTGTGGATGCTGAGCACTGGTATGTTTTAATATGTTGTGACCCTGTTATGTCTTGTTGCTGTTAAAATGAAAATTGGAAAACTCTTTTAAAAAAAAGCATGATGGACATTACAGTTGTAAATAAATATTCTGCAGCAACAGAAAATATCACAAAGACATATTTTATCCAGTATTAGTCCTTGTATTTAAAGATGTATGCATTATTTTGGGGTTAAAATCTTTGTTATGTAGCCTGTTTATCATCACATGCTTACTATTTGTTGGCATTTATTCACGGATTGTGTCTTTAATTCAGGAGCGTGGCGGACAAAAAACTATTTGCAGAAGTAGCCCATCGACAGCTAGCTTATTAGCTACAATCTGGATGAGCTATCCCTGACTATTATAGCTAGCTAGCAAACAGTAATAGCCAACACACCTGCACTACTGCTCGCCCTACCGACGTGAAGTGGCTAACGCTGACATACCAGCAGGATACCTTGTATTTCCGCGAGATACCTTACCAGCATACAGCTAGTTAACTGGTTGGCTAGCATCTTTAGCAGCAACGCTAGCTAATAACAACCTAGTGACATGACTCTTGTTTACATCCTTACACCTGCTAGCTAAAAGGTTAGCACGCCTCACGTTAGCGTCAATATAAAGACACGGAGCAAGCCCCAAACATGCAGCTATGATATGTCGGACAGCTGGGCATCGTTCGCGTCCTTCTGCTTGTAAAGCGATGGAGAAAACGCCAGGTAAGGCTCATGTTTACACACCAGTCTCGACGTCTCTAACAGTGCTCTCCTCCATCTTCCTCTCCTTTCAGTTACACAGCAGCCGACGCTCCATGTGTGTTTCCACGGCAACGGAGCAGGAAGAAGAGGGAGGCTGTCATCATCAGGGAACCGCTGCAGGAACAACACAGAGCAGACAGGTAGGAAGTTAAATAACCAGGGGTGGAAGAAGTATTCAGATCTCTAACTAAAGTAAAAGTACTAATATCATACTACAGAATCACCCCACTACAAGTAAAAGTCCTGCATTCAAAACTTACTGTGGTAAAAGTGCAAAAGTGCCAGCATCAAAATGTACTTTAATATCAAAATTAAAAGTACTTGTTATCCAGAATGGCCCTGATTGATAAAAACTGTACAGTGGTGGAATGTAACTAAGTACATTAACACAAGTACTATATTGAAGTACAATTTTGGGGTACATGTACTTTACTTTTTCCATTTTATGTAACTTTCTACTTCTACTCCATTGCATTTTGAGGCAAAAATATAACTTTTTACTGCACTACATTGTCATTACTTTTCAGGTTGAGATTTAACATAAAAAAACATTAAACAAATGTTATATTATATTATATTTTAACATATTCCAAACTAAGTAACAGTATAAGTAGTTTGGCAAGATACAAGATTTTTCAGTGCTCTCAGAGGTAATTAAATTGAAAAAAAAATGAACAGAAATATACATAAACAGTAGGTAAGCTGGGCCAAATTAAATTATATGGAGTAAGATACCAGAAACAAACATTCTCTTATTCTCAAGCTGGCTCAGAAAAGGTTGTCTTAAGAAGGGGCCAAATTTGAATGTGTTTACAAACAAATAAGCCACAATTCCTGCGAAGTGGGCCTTTAAATATACAAATCTGACTTTGACTCCGTTAGCACTAACATTCCTAAAATGCACAGAATTACCAGTTATAATAATACTGCTAGTTTGATTATAGGAAATATTCATATTCCATGTGAAACATTCACATTCACACCAAACACACACCAAACACTAAACAAGCAGTGACTCCCATTGCACTGCCTCTAAACTGTAATCAGTATATTGTACACACCTCAGTTTTATTACAACCATACCTGCATTTTAATGGTATTTTCAGAGAAGAAAGCCAATCATTGCAGGCAGCAGCCAGAGATTCTGAATTATCCTGCAGATTGATTAAAGCTGGAGGTTTTCTAGACAATTGGAGCATAGATGTCATCAAGGCCAATCAAGCCTGGCCCTATTCCTTTCCCATTACAAAGGCTGCACCTGATTAAGTACATCAAATGAGCAGTCGCACAGCTCCTGGAGCAAGAGGCATACAGGCTGCTGCTAATTTTCAGGTTATAAGCTGTGTGTAACAGGACCAAATGAATAAGACCAAGGAGAGGGCAATGATTTTTCTCTCTGTGTGTGATCTGTATTTGATGGCAAGCATCAACAGGCCGCTGAGTAGATAGGTCGGACTGATTATTTCTCAGATGACAGGAAGAGAATACAGAGCTGCTGTGTAATATTTCGTTAAAATTGAAAATTGAATAGCTGTCCTCCATGCTATGTCATTCCTTTAACACTGTGCCAATTAAAGAGCTCTATGGTGGTACAATCATTCATTTTCAAGAGGGAGATTGAAATTGAATTACGGAGCATGAGAAGAATGAATTAGATACGCTACATGTTTCCCTTGTTTCTCAGCTCTTATCAAATAGTGAGACTGCATAGGAGTAGTTGAATTTACAGCAAGGCCCTGGCTTGTTGTCTCTGGCAGATTTGGAGCACTTGAGATAATGTTTGTAACTCGATCTCTTTGGCTGAAACTCACATTTGGTTGTTTGCTTGTGAAAGACGGAATTTGAGTGAGAACATTATTTGCAGTGTAACTGAAAATACATAACATGACAAGATCAGTCAGATAAAGTCATTTTTTATATTTTTTATTCTATAAGATTAGAATAAGATGGAGACTTTTCAGTATAATTATATAATATATATAATACTTATATTTTGGGATTCTAGTAGAACATGTTTACATAGGTAAGTTCACATAGTTAAATAGTAAAAACACATTTTTACTATTTTTACTTTCAAACGCTCAGTTTGAGCACCTTTCTCTTTAAACAAAAGCTTCAAACCATCAGAACTATACAATGTTATCAGAAATCGGAAACATCAGCACTCAAAAGGACAAAAGGATTCCCTGAAGTTAGCGTGCTGCTACAAGTAGCAGTGTATGTAATGTAAACACTGCCGTAACATGCCTGCAGCAGGTGACCTTATATAGAAATCCACCCTGACCTGAAATTGCTGGAGAAAGAGTAGAAAAGACAGTTTGAAACATTGCGTTCAGAACTGTTTTGCCCGCAAGGATTACTTTTATATATGTATGCCACTTACTTGAAACTTTGACCAAGTTTAATGCGAACATTTGACATTGTAACATTAGATAAATGACAGAAAATAAAGAAAAGCATAATAGGTCCATAATAGGTAGTGCTACAATTAGGTTGACATTTTCTAATAAGAAAATAATAATAATAATAATATATATATATACTTATATACTTCAAGTACATTTTGATGCTGGTACTTTTGTACTTTTAACCTAAGTCAGGTTTGAATGCAGGACTTAACACTTGTAGTGGAGTAATTCCACAGTGTGATATTAGTACTTTTACCCTGAATACTTCTTCCACTACTACTCAAGAGTCTGTCCGATATATCTAAATGAAGTGAAAAATATATAGGAGTTTATTACAGCAAAGCCTTTTTCTGTTGATGGCTTTCCTTTGCCTTTTTTTTTAAAGCTTCATATTCTATATTGGCGTGTCCTCCTTTGCAACATGTTTGAAGAGGGAGAAAAAATAGCAACACTTTCAACAATAACCCCTCTACTTCTGCCGGAGTAACACTCTGCAGACATCATGACAAAAAACACACTGTATGCATTCAAAGTGCAACAATGATTTAATGAACACATCCATCACTGGAAAACAGGATAACATGAAAGAGAAGTACAGTCCACAACGTGGTCTCTCAAATTTTAATTATCTCTCGGGGGAGTGTATTTTTACATGCTTATCAAAACATGTATGACCTCTAATGATTTCTGAACATATGAATGTACTTTGCATGTAGACATCCCTGTCATGGTTTAATACAGAAAGTACAGTAGCATTAAGAAACTGTGGCTATTTTAAGCGTGGGTGGTTAGTGACTGGAGGACACACCGCACCATCACAATCTCGTGCCGAACATGTCAGAAACCCTTTGGGGAAACAGTAGCATTGGCACAGCAAAGGTATTTTTAAGCCTTGCTTTTCATTCTTTCAGAAAGATACGCTTTTTTTCTAAACTGCAAAATGATCAAATAAGTCAGTGCTTGTAGCTTGGTGCCATAACTGAAAGAAAGAAAAAAAATCTTGTTTATGTTTCCAGCCTGAAGCTCGCTGTGTGTGTGTGTGTGTGTGTGTGT
>CAFUXE010000061.1:633011-657684 GCA_903364295.1 Serranus cabrilla | reverse complement strand
TCTCTCTCTCTCTCTCTCTCTCTCTCCCTCTCTCTCTCTCCTCCCTTCTCCTCCTGTGTCTGTGTATGAGTGTGTGTGTTCTGTGAGCAGCATCTCAAGATGATGGCGAGGTACGGGCAGCTCTCGGGACTAGCAGCCAGTGGCGTGGGCTCCGTCCCCGAGACGCACTCGCCGCTATTTCCCAGGGATCTCCTGTCATCGCCAGCCCAGATGGGCTACAGGTCACCCCTGGTAAGAGGATAGACAGACCAATATATCTCCATCTCTTTAATGAACACAGGCAAGCATAATACAAAGGAAAGAAACAGGGGTAAAAAGAAGAGAGTGGTAGTTAGCGTGTGTGTGTGTGTTTGAATCTGTGTGTGAGGAAAAGAGCAAAGGGGCAGAAAGAGAGCAAATCAATTGTGCGATTCTGCTTGTATCCCCAATGGATAATATTAGTAAATATTTACATTGTTATGTTTGTTCAATTACGGACGCCTACTCTGTCTTTAGCCTCTGCCAGTCAGACTGTTATCAAGGGAATTTGAGGTGTTTGTGTATGTGCACGCATGTGTGAGCGTGTGTTTGTGTGAGTAATAGATTTTATGTTTGTTGTATTTTGTGATTTCTGTCAGCATGTGCGGTATTTGCATTTAATGTTTGTACTGATTTGGGTAAATTCGTAATTAGGCTCTAGCAGTACGCCTCTGCCATTTTGAACTTTTTACAACATCCTTGAAAAGATTTTTTTTCCAGCACCCTTCAGAGATGTACAGCTGTGTACAGATTTCAAATGACATTTGATCATAACTATTAATCCAGTTCAATGCCAATTAACACCTGACAGGTCACATTAGCAGAGGCAGCAGGGCTGTTGTAAATGGATGGGATATTTTGAACTGGAGACAACATTACTCTGCCATTTACATAGAAAAGATTACTTCAAGGGGAAGGGAATGAGAGAGAAAAAGGGGCATGAGAAAACCCTGAGCGTTTAGGCAAAAGCGTTGTAAGAAAATCCCTGACTCGCCGCATTAAAGCGACATGAAGCTGTGGGTGTCTAATCCGCTGTGGGCTCTTCATTGGTTCGGCTCCCCTTCAAACTGGCTCAGATCCACACCCCAGAGCCTCCCGGAAGCCTTCATAACCCACTGTCATGCTGCTGACTGTACCCAGGGGTTTCCGTCAACTGTATGCAAATGCGCGGCGAGGATAAGCGGAGAAATACGTTCCGTGAGGAGTTGGGCTTCAAAAATGTTTTTTGCAGTTTTTGCTTTGAATTCTTACACGAGTTCAAAGACGCCTGTCCACTGTTTTGTTGTTATTATACGGCACACAGAATGACTGTGCTTTCCACCGCCCGTTCAGACTCACAACAGTGTTATCTACTGTTTGCATAAAGCTGCTTGATTATTTGTTGAAACCAGTGGAACTAATTAGCTGAATTTATTATATAAATATGATTGACGTGTTCAAACATTTTGATGCATCTTATCGGCATCGTTTTGGGTGGATTTCGAGGTGTTTGCTTGACAAGCCAATTCCAGGCTGACACGTGATGGCCAGTTGCAGATTACACTGAATTGAAGTACAAAATGAAGAAGAAAAAAAGTACGGAGAAAATGGATGACTATGAGGTCCTCATCATACGTAGTTACATTTCTGGTGAAATGGCTCATTTTGTCATCAATGTGTTGCTGGTGATGAGGCATGTTTCGTGTGTGTGTGGGCGTGGGAGTGTGTGTTTAAGTGCGTATGCTTGTGTACGTATTTGAAACTGTGTGTATGTGTGCCCGCGCATGATTACCCTGGTTAAAAAAGACCATCGTTAGAGTGATTAATGGTGCCTTCATTAAGCACAGCAAGATCATTTGCATACATTAGATAAATGTGCTGGAAGATTCTGGTGGCTTTGGTGTTTTTACCTCGATGATATCAAACGGAAATACAATTCTAAACCGGCAGCTCAACGTTTCTCCGTTTTTCAAAAATGGAGTAAATATTTCACTCTGTTTTACAATATTTCATATTATGCAGCATTCATAGTTCAGATGCTGTGGTGTATATCCATTTAATGCACCACTGCATTAAATTAGTGTCTTGATAAATGAATGAATAGCTTAATGTTTTCGTCCTCCAACACACTATTACGCCTGAAGCGAAGTTGATCATTACTTCCCTTTGCAACACTGTGTTCAGTTTGTTTCGAGCGTTTTGTGTCTGTGAATGTTCCCAGTCGAGCATCTTTCAAGCTGCAGGACAGTGTGTTTTAAAAGAGCGTTCAAAGAATTAAATTCTGAACCCATCAGAAGCCAGGCACACGGAGAAGAGATTCAGCATGCAATTAATGAAATTTAGACTGATGTTCTTCTGTTCAAAATGAGCATCCGCAGTATCACTTTACAGCATTAGGGTGACCAGGCAATCCAAGCCATGTCACCTTACACAAAGCGGATGGAACCAAAAGAACATGTGAGCAAAAACTGAACTGCAAATTATTCCATATTTCAGTCAGTGAGATCTAATTTTCAAAAGCCCACATCTAAAAACCTGCAGTGCGCCGTGCTTCAGAGCTGAATGCTGTTAATTTGTAGAAAGCTCCACTGATTACCCACTGCAGGCAGCTGCCGTTCTCTATGTGACACTGGGTTTTGTTTGACAACTCCAATCTTTTCTGTTTCAACATTAAAAAAAAAAAGAGCGTTGCATTTCCAACCTGCCTGAAGAGGTTCATCATCCTCACAACAACAAACAGGCAAAGGAGGAAGAAGGAGAGAGAGGTGCATGGTATAAAAGCTGGCAAACGTGTGTAGCTACGGTATATTAGCAGCCAGGAGATAGTTAGAGGTCATCTCTATTTCATAACAATGATTAGCTCCTTCCATCTGCCGCTCGCTGCACTTCCCCTTTCCTTGATTGCTGTGTTCTCTATATCCAGGAAATTAGTTCATTTATGCTCCACAACCCTGCCGTCAGTGAGGCACAAACAGGTGCAGCAGACTGAACGACGCCACAGAGGGAGAAAGACGCTCACAGTGAGAGAAACAGAGAGATGGAGAGATGAATACAGCGTCGACAATAACAATCTTATTGGTTGATCAATGCAGGAGTGACAACAACAAATGCGGTCGTTGGATTATATTCTAGCATGGATCATTAAGTGGCCTGCCAAAATATAACTATCTAAGATGTTTAAAAAAAAAGGGGTAAACAACAAAAGGCCAAAATCCTCTATATCCTTTTTAACTGCGTTCGCAGCAGCACATAATATGGAGGTTTGATGTACTGCAGTGTCCACTAAAGCTGTTTAGCTCAGAGTAGTGGGGAAACAAACACATGCTATTCAGCCATATCATCCCCTATAGCATGTATCAGACTGGAGCAAATTATAACCGCACCGTGTCATAGAATTTACATGCAACATCACACGAACACATACTGTGCCGCTTTGTGTGTGTGTGTGTGTGTGTGTGTGTGTGTACATCATGTCATGTTTGCATTTGATATGAGCACATGTGGTGTGTCAGTTACGGGGAACACAGAGAGGCTGAGAGACACTGCGAGCAAAGGGGGAAGGGGAGGGGGGTGTGGGGGGTGCTAGAGGGTTCCGATTTGTTGGAAGAGCTGTGTGTGTGAGTGTGTGTGTGAGTGTGTGTGTATGTGTGTGCTGGCCACCAGTACTGCAGGGAGGGCCTAGAGATCAGCAGCTGAGCCTGTGTCCCGCTGGGAGCCATCACTGCAGAATGGAGCAGGTGTCTGCAGGCTCATGCACACACACACACATGCGCACACACACACACACACACACACACACACACACACTGTAAGGCTAAGAGTACCCTCTCTCTCTTTCTCCTCACTGTAGCCGTCTCTCTACAATTTTTTTTTCTATACATGCACCCAATTTAGCCCTTCCACAGAGGGCCTTTTAGTGTGTATTTTGTCACAAATTACAATGTTTTTGATCATTACCTATTTTCATACCAATCGACTCGATAGAAACAAAGGCCTGCAATGTGGATATGATCCGTAAACAATAAGCCAACAATAAATAGCATGCTGCAGCAACGCGAGCGCCCACGCCCAACCAAAGGTCACCTTTACTGTGTTCAGGTACTCTGACCTGGAAGTAACAGCCTGTAATTTCACGTACGTAAAGGAAATGGCAGGGCCCCTCGACGTTCAGGACCAAACAGCAGCAACACACTGATCATGTCACTTTAACAAACACAAACAGAGGTTTTTTCCACAGAGGTTGGCGACAAGTGATCCAAAAGTAGACAAAAAGGGTCGCCAACACTGCTAAAAACCAAAGATTTCAAACTGTGATTAATACAATGATTGACAGGTCTTTTAATACACAGATTAACATAAAAAAATAAGCTACTGAACTTTTCTAATGAATGATAATGATAATAACAGGCTGATGGTTTTAATTAAGAAATGCCAGTTACTTTGAAGTCTCAGTCGCAAATTATATATGTAAAATATATATTTATTCGCTCAAAAATACAGACATAGACCGAACAAATGATTTAAAATTTGAAAAGACAGTTGTCGAGCCTCATGAACACTAAGTGACCACAGTTTTATATAGCAGTGGATTATATATCCATACTGTGCCTGAATGAAACTGGGGATTTAAGTCAGTGGCTACATTTGTACAATTCAATAGGTTGAATAAATCTAAATTCCCGCTGTTCATTTCTCTTCTTTAATTCCCAAAAAATCCCAGGGCTGCTCTTTTGCTCGGTAGAGGAAAAGCATTTAATTTCAGAGACAAATTTGTTGCCTCTCGTGGACAATGTTTTCACATCCAGTTGCAGTTATTTCATTCGGCTTAAAAGGATAAATAGAGAGAGAATAATGAAACAGACAAGACTGGAGAGAAAGCAGTATTGTGTTTTCAAAATTGGTGGGTTCTTCGCATTTTGCTATTTGCAAACAAACATTACCAATTATTATGGAAGGAAAAACAGAAAAATGCCTCAGCTGCTGTTTGACAGAGGAGTCAGATTCGGAGGTCTTCGGCTAAATCTAATGTAATTTTAGGTCGACAAAACGCGGCCTGAGGTGCATATGGGATCATGCAGATTTACTGAATTAATTATAGTGATATTGAAATGTACTGCAGATGTGTCAGCCTTATAAACTTTGACAAAGGAGGTATTAGCCTGTGCGAGCCCTTTACTGACCTGTCTGTGTCTGTGATAATCTCCCTCAGATGGCTTCAGTCACCTCACAACAGATAGATATTTAGAAAGCAAACACAATCCCCTGATGAAAGGAGCATTTAATCGCCTTTTTCAAAAATTACATTTATAGATTCGACCGCAGTTTGAGATATCATATGTACCAGACGACCATTATTGTAAGTAAGGGCTCATTTTAAAAGCAGCGATGTGAGGAAATGTGCGTTATTGTTGTCAGCTCAGCGCCTGTTGATGCTGAGCTGACAAACCGCTGCCGATACTTGAGTGATTGTCTGCGTCTGGGATCCTGGCATGTTGATGAACAACGCTATTTTTCGTCCTCTCAGAATTGATAGTTTCAAAGCCAATGCGTTTTTATTGATTCGCTAATTGCCGGGGATGAGGCAAAGTGTCTGCTGTCACCATGAATAAATGATGTATGGCTTACTTGTGCATTAGTGTCGGGGAGGAGTGACCATTTGGGTTAGCTCGCCACTGGCTCCACTGGGAGGTGTCGAGCATCCGTGGGCCTGTTTATCCTGTGTACAGAAAGGAAAGCAGTTTTAGAAAGTGATTAACTGCTCATAGAGGACAAACTAAATCAGGATACAATCCATGAAAATGCTATGGTTATTTCTGTGCCAGGGAAGGCGAACATTAAGTGGTTCCTCTACAATAACAGCATCATCATAATCTGCTGACCCTTTAATAATACATGTATTCTAACAGCAGCATTCATGTATAAATGTTTCACCATAGAGTCTGCCTTGAGCTGTACATTTGTAACGTGAGCCGAAATACAGGAATACATGCATATTTTGTAAAGAAATATCATTTACCTCTGTGTTTGTATCATTCCATTAATCCGTCTTGGCTTAATTGAAAGTAACATTATAAATAGTACATTTACTGAGAACTTGGCTTGCACCTTCTGCTCACAATTTCTTGTTATTTTCATAGTGGAAAATTATTTCTAGAGCTGTTGCTTATGAATTTCTTTCTGTGTTTCAACAACACAAAATAATTTACACTTGTCTCCAAGCATGTAGGCATTTAAACCGAAGCCCGGTGGAGTTTTTCTTGTTGTGCATTGCCCACTTGCTTTTCTTCAAGCATGAGAAAGGGCGGTTAAGCATGAAGTGACATTTGGAGAGCTGGATTTGTGCAGCATGGGCATGTTTTGGTCCACAGTACCGTAGGCCATGCCTGTGACGGACTCTGGATACGTCTCGTTTCTAAAAGGTTATTCCTATCAGAAGCCGTAGCGCGAGCCATTTATGGAGATCAGATGGTGTGATGATTTTTGATAAGGTTTTAAAACACCATTAAAGATGGCAGGTGGTGTTTCAGTGATTCTCATTTTTCCACCTGAGGTCTGAGTGGGAGACTCTGTAAAAGGAGAGAGCCGGATTCATTTCTGCAGGGAGATACATGACTGCAGAAAAGACTGAAATAAATAAATGAGATAAAAAGGTCTGAAAGTGAGCAGCAGTCTAAAGAATTTCAAGTGGGAAGCTTTGTGTGGCTGTAGTGTGTGTATGTGTGTGTTTGTAAGTGAGGGGGGGGGTTGTGATTAAAGCCTCCACCAGATGGACCACAGCAGTCGCCCTGTGAGCATGGATGTACCCCGACCGGGATCAAACGCAAAACGGGCTGCCGTCCCCGCAGCCCCAAAGCCCACCACTATACCCCATGATCCAGTGACCCACCACACTGCGGCATGAACACAGCTTCATTTCACACACACACAGTCATCCGGTTCAGGCTGGAAGACAGGAGGACGACAGAAAACAAAACAAGATTTCTATCCAAGTCACCATACCCTTTTTTATGACCTCCAAATATAACAATTAGATGGCATTACATTTATTACACAACAATGACAATAAACAGCAAGACTAAACTTCATGATCAGTGTGTGAGCTGCTGGCCTGCTGAAGTTGAATGTCACCCCAAGCTGCGGACCACTCTGTTGTCCAAATGGACACTAATCCACCAGAGTCCTGTTGAGAATACACGCTCAGTGCCAGAACACATGCCAGACTCAACAGCCAATGCATAGCTAAGCCTCTCTGGGCACCTCCACAAACCTTCTCTCATTTGTGTTAGCCTCAAAGACCCACCATGATCTCTTCCATTAAAAAGGAAGAAGAAATTCTTTATTTTTATGTGTGGATTTTATGTGAAAAATAGCAGCTATCTGAGCATTATTTTGAATTAAATCTACAAAAGAGCAGGCTTTACATAGCGATTGAACAAGTGTTCACTCCCTATTCCACAGATAGAGCTGAGCTTTCAAACGGCCCCCTGTCACATCTCTGCAGTCTGCAAAGCTCCAGCCATACCAAACAGCTTTGAGTTAAAGTGGAGGAAAGTGGCTGTGACAAATGCAGCACAGCCTTGTTCCGGGATCAGCATGAAGAATTCATTTCTGATCTGAAGAGTTTCTACCAGGGAGACTGACACAGGCAGGGGTTAAGCTGACTGTATATCATGTCCACTGACAAGGAGGGAAAGTGATGTGGGAGAAAAGCTTCGACTAGATTAGTTACATTTGATCAAAACACGTGTATTTAAGTGAACATTTTGGGGGGATCCACTTCCCCACAAGTGCCTCCATGAATGCAAACATTCCTAAACTGGGAGGGCCAAGGTGGATTTGCAAAATGTTCATTTTTAATTCAAGTATCACCAGGAACACTGAACTTAAATCAGTCATGACATCAACACATGTTCCCCCTTTTTTAGGTAGTTTGTCGCATCCCAGTCAGCAGATAAATGTTGGCATTATTTTTCTGCAAACCATGAATATGTTGACTTGACATTTTTGACTGCTGCAACCTGTTTTCATCCCCTAATCCTGACACTCTGGGTTGCAGTAAATTGGATAAAAACAGCAACACATAGTTAATATTTGAAGTCAAGTTCTAACTACTTGGTTAAGGTTAGGAAAAAGACCAGGGTTTTGTTTTTCCGTACCTAACTACTGGATGCAGTTTAACTCTCATTGTATCACGGCACCAGCCCATAAAATACAGGGTGCCGGAAACATTTCATATCGACGTATCTGTGGTTTGCAGAAATGTGGCACCAGGATATCTCAAAAATGTGTGAATAGATATCCATGGCTTTGAAATAATGAGCAAATTATCCGAATTCATAATTTGGGGCTTTAGATCATTAACATCTTTTTCCATAACAATGAAAAACAAGCAGACATATTTTACTACGAATCCGAGAGAGATATTTCCAGGGTCAGGATACGTTTTAAAGTGAAAAATGTGAGAGAAATGCTTGATGTCTTTGTTTGTAGCAGCAAGCTGAATCACTGTATCATCGTTGGTGATGGTTTGTGCTCTCTAAATGCCTTCGAGGGCTCTATTTTGGCAAGTATTTGCCTCTGTGAATTGGGATTTTCTTTCAGTGCGCACTGGCTTTTCTTCTCATCTGCACCCATTTAGCATTTCAGTGACTGGCTGTGAACTTGACTGTCCTCCCAAGATAATTTAACGTCATTTGCTCTCTGCGGTTTAAATAAGGTGGCATTATGATCATTCTGCTCCTGGCGCTTAAGGACATCAGTTTCCTCTTCGGAGGATCTTTTGTGGCAGAACTGCTCCCAACTGCTCTTCTCTATTACTAAATTGTCAGGGCAGCATGGCACAGAGCGTCCTGCTTTTGAGGAGAAAGAACAGAGGTGATTTGATTGAACCTAAAACAGCAATGCAGGTGCAGTGTGTGCCTCTGACCATGAAATTACCAAAAAAATCAGTATCCACACCATGTGCACCATTGATTCATGAAAATGAAGCTCCTGGTCTTAACACTAAAAGCAAACAGGAAAAGTCAACTGAATCCAACCCGCCCTATTGTTGTCCGGAAACAGCCGCATCGTGTTAATAGCTGTCTGGTGTCTGGGATTCAGTGATGCTGAGTTTGTCGCTGGGCAGGGAGACGGGCAAGTTGAAGGCTGTGATTCTCATTTGTTGATTGTTACTGGCAGAGGGTGGACACCTGCCAGGAAAGAGGCGATCATCAGTCTGAGTAGCACAGCAAGATGCTACTACTGCCAGAACTTCAATACAGCAACTAAATCTATCCTTCAAGGGCAAATCAAAAAGAGCCTAAGTAAGCTGCAGCATACTGAGGAGTGTGTTCTGGGCTATTAAATGTATTAGGCTGTTTTACTGCATAGACTGCTGTGATATTTTGAATTGAAATCAACCGCGCCTGATAAGCATTGTTCTCCGCAGCTCTATTAAAATCCTGTTTTCATCACCAATTACAGAGTTGTTGCCGTACAGGCTAACAGGGATAATTCATTGTAAGATTGTGTTTTCTGTCTTGTGTCCTTGGTTGCATTAATTTCTTCTGAACCTGACGAGCAATTGCAAAGATCGGATTTTGCTCCAAGTTTTCTTTCTCTTGTTAATAATCAAGGTATTTTCTTCCAGCACTTTGAGGTAACACCTCTGCTGGCATCTTCACTTCTCCTCCTTTAAATAGAAGTCTTATTATGCAGAGTGAAACATGAGACAGGTGTTGAAACACTGCCTCTGACAGTTAACAACACTCAAACCGAGAGCACCCACAATTATCACCGTCTGCACACTGCATATTCAAACCTGATATACTGTGTATTCTTTGCCTGCTCTTTCACACTTGTTATCGGAGTACTACGTGTTGGCTGCTCCCAGACTATATTGTGTATGTACAGTGCAGTGCCACCGGTATAATTAATTCTAGAGATTCAACAAAAACAAACGTTTTTTCAGGGCGTGGCAGGGACGAAGCAGAATGAGGGACACCACCAGCCTGCATTAATCCATTAAGGTCTGTAACTAGGAGGGGTTTAGGGTGGAGTAGCAGGGCAGAATGGAGGGCAAGAGGAGTTCATGACAATTAGCCAGCTCTCTGCTTTCCGAATTAGCAAGCTGGAAGCACAGGATGAGGCACACTTCTGGGGTCCGGCCCTCACAGCTCCGCAGCAGTCACACTGTCAGACTGTGACGCGCTTCATAAACCAAAATGTTTTGTGCCGTTTACAGCGGCGGGCATGTTTGCCAGTGCGTGCACGTGTTTTGTGTGTGCCGGGCCTCAGTTGTGCGTGACTGTGTGGGTTCATGGATGCAAGCCAGAGCCAATCAGTGAGATGGGGTTTCTCACTGCTGACAAGTATGGCCGGCCCTCCTGGGTTAAAGCCACAAAAGCTTTTTAACTTTCAAAACTTTACAAGAGGAAAGAAATATCATTTGCCTCCTCAAAAACTATTTAGCATCAGTCATCATCTAAAAGGCCAAATAATGCATCCAATCAACGCTGGCTGCTTTTTTTTTTTTGCAAAGTCATTCAGAAAGAGTAGTCCTTTTTTAGTCATTACCCTTAATTACTTCTTTGACATTTTTACATTTATTCAGAGCTGTATTTCACTTTATTCATAGACAGACAGAAACGGTATGCAGGGAAAGGCCACACGATAATAAGCAGCACTGCAATATCTCTGAAATCCAGACTGTAAAGCATCTCAGCATGGATGCCCTTGATAGACTATCTCAACCACTCCCTCCATCTGTCCATACACAATATAATAATGCACAGTGTGTACCCTTAACTAGGACATGGCAGCAACACGGTTCCATCTCTGGTTTGAGTCTATATATCATAACGACACACACAGACACATGCACTCCACAATACAACACACTCCAAGAGCAGATTGTGTTTATAGCTAATTTACTGAGTAGGGGCAGCCACTTTCATTGCTTTATAAAAATCATGGTCCTGTAGAGCAATTTAGCGAAACGACAAGCCGAGCAAGTCAACTGTGAGAGACTATTTTCACTTTGAAATCGCATTCTCATTTAGAGAAAAGGTTATTTGGATCATATTACAGAGGGAGAAAACAACCACAAAACGCTGTCCTTTATGAAATAAGAGAATGATCGCCATCTATTTTCTCCCCACATTTTACCGCCTCTAAACATCAGTGGTTAAAAGTTGACTGCAAACGAAGACGGAGATGTGATTTGGGATTCAGTCTCACTTTCTATTCTTTACAGTAGGGAATTAAAAAGCAACAATAAAAGAATGGTTGGGAGGAGGATATTAGGAGCAGTGGGGTGGAGGAAGCTTTTTTTCCGGGTCGAACCCAAAACCTTTATTAAATTCAAAGGTCAGAGGAGGAGGATAAAAGATGGACAGGAAACTGTGCGTTTGTTGCCTGCACTATTCAGCTGCAAATTTTGCTTCTTTCTGCTCTTTGGCGGAAAAGATATGGAGGCACATAACAAAGGAAAATAGACAAAGATGCACTTCTATTTTGATCCATTTTCTTTGTGTTTCATTCTACATTACTCTTCCTCTGTTGTGTCATATACAGTATGATCAGTACAAATCTCCAGACTGCGAGTGCCAGCATATTCTATTCTATCTGAAACAATAGAGAGCTTGTTCAGCCCATCTTCCCCTGTGTGTGTGTGTGTGTGTACCTCAGTACTGCTCAGGCTTAATTGAAGGCGTAGTGAGGATTCTCATTAGTATGTCAGGCACACGGTTCCACTAGGCTAGCTAGCTCGCTGTAGCTAACCAGCCAGGTGGAGAGGTCAGGGGTGAAGTGGAGAGACAGGGGAGCTTTAGTTCACCTCTCCCTTTTTTGTCTGCCAGAACTGGCCTTATCATTCCTAACACTTCCTGTTTTTACTCTTCCCAAACATTATACTTTCAGTGTGCTCATTTGGGAGCTAATTTGTGTAGCTACTTGAGTGTGTGGTTGAAATTCACAATTCATTTTAGTATGAATACACATACTGTAAGTGTAGAGTACGTATGTGATACATGCTGTATATAATTTACTGTTCACAATGTGCAGTGGATTGTGTGTGCACAGCAGGGCTTTTAGTGAGTTACAGAGGGCATCATTTAGCTCCAGGATTCAGACCCTAACAATTCATAATGGAGCTGATTAGCATTTGCTTGCTGGGGACCTGATTATCTGTTTGCAGTTATGAGGGAACAAATAGTACCCTAAATGTTTTACAAAGTGTAACCTTGCCAGTGGTGCGGCAGCTTGCGATTATGTCCCTTATTGATTAATTGAATTTTAATTTAATAATTTAGGTTATGTTTCCAGTTTAGTTTGTTTTTTAGCAAGTTTATGGAAAAACTACTCATCCGATTTTATTGAAACCTGGTGGAAAAGATGAAGAATGAACTCATTACATTTTGGATGTGGGCAGATATGCAAATCAATTTTAACTTTTTTTAAACATTGCAATGTATGGCATTTGTGCTGCATTCATGTTGCAATAGAATAATCGGAAATCAGAGCATTAACATGTTGTTTAAACACTCTTAATAATAGAATACAAGACTTTTATTTGTAGCGTCCATGTTTTCCACATTAAGACTTAAAGCTCATGAACACATTGAAGTCACAAAACCAGCTTCCCAACTCAGGAAATGAGCCCTAGGAGCACATGAATGTACCACGGGCTGTGGCCTGCGCTCTCTAAGTGCCATTCTATTTTTCATTTTTAATATTTGAGGCATTGTTTAGTCTATAATATGTCATAGAAACGGGAAAGGTGCAAATCACAAAAATCCAAAACCTTAAAGAAAAGAAAATCTTCTCATTTGAGAAACTGGATCCACTGAATAATATCTCAACCACATCTACTGGATTTCACAATATTATATATATATTGTGTTAAACCTTTTAGTGGCACATTATAACCACTTGCCGACAGACTATCTGTGCTGGGACACGTATTGGGGCGGCTGGGGCAGAGAAATCTCTTTGAGCTTATTGGACGTTCACTATGGTTACATTGGCTCTCGTCAGGCGTCACACAGCTGAATGCTAATTGAAACAAACCAGCATGTGAATAAGCGTTGGCTTGCTGACTGCCTCTTAAGGAAACAGTTCGATCATGTCTCTGGAAGCTGATGATGTTTATATCTATACATGATGAAACTACCAGCGTAAAAGCAGTTTGTTATAAAGTCAGTTTCATGATGCTACATGTTAATACCTACAGCATGAGGGGCCTGAATGTTTGTGCATGTGTGTGCATGAATGCTTGTCGGGTGTGGTGTGTGGGCCAATGTGTGTTTCAGTATGTGGATTTTTGATGCATGTGAGTGGGTTAATGTAGCTATGTAGGTGTGAAGATACAGCCAAGTACTGCTGCCTGCAAGGTAAATGTGTTAAAGGAAGCAAGAGCTCCCTCTTCTTGTCTGCCCGAGATAGGGGCCAGTGGGACAGCATCAACCTGTGGCAGATTTGCTGCTGGGCAAAGAAAAATTTGCTTTTTTCCCCTCTTTTTACTCATGTGTATTTTGTATTCTCAGTATAGACTGATTTGATAGTTGCATATGATTAAATTGTGTATAGTTACTGAAAACGATAGACTCCATGTTTTGCACCTTGCTATGTGTAGTGAATACTAAAGTTTCACTAAAAGAAAGATGCTTTAAAAAAGGATTTTTTGTTATTCAGTGTTGCTGTAGGAGACCCACCAGACCCTATGTTCAGGTTTTATTTGAGGTGAAAGAAAAACAGGAGAATTGCTGCCCCTGATTATACATGTCTAACAACAGGGAATACCCACTGCAGCAACAATGCAGATAACCTGCTTTCTATACGAGCTTAATGACAAAAGAAGGGACTGTATGTGAAGGCGGTTACACACTACAAAGAGCACGCATTAAGCCGTAGACTGACTGTATGCACAATTATTAACAGTCAGGAGGAGGGTGATAATTATGTGCAGTCACGAACATAAAGTCACCTTAACTGCTTTAGCATCTACCCCTCCGCGTGGTGCTTCAAGGACCACAGGAGCCTGCCTCCGCGAGCGCACCGCCCCGTCGCCACCCCCCCAACCAATGAGAGACGGCGCGCGAGGTGACTGGACACTCCATAAATGGGTTTTTTTAGGGGAAAGATATAGGTGTTTTTTTCTCTCCTCTGAATATTTTCCTTTTGAGTGGATTCTCTTTTCTCGCCGCGTTGTTTTGTCTTAGTTTTTTCTCTGCGCGAGAGTGTTTCCTCTCTCCTCCTGCACGGGACAGGTCTCCACACCCACGGGCTCGCTCTGTTTTTGGCTCCGCTAGACTCACTACACCAACACGTCGGTTCATTCATCCTCTCCGGCACGCTGCCGCTACTCCATCCGATTCTCCTCGCTGACTTTACCGGCTTTTTTTTCTCACTCTATCCGCCGAGACTACCGTTACCGTCCGCAGCAGCAACAGCCTGACACGAGAATGGTCATGGTGAGTAAACATCACAGAGCTCAGGTTTTGCACCGTACCTGTTAGTTCCGTTCACTACATTCTGCAAACTGTTAATGCAAACATATAGTGTTCCGCAGCAGGCAGACAGGTAGCGCGAGCTGCATACATATTCATTTACTATAGCCTAAAAAACACACAAAGCGTCTTTACTATAAAACAATTTCGGTTTTATAGAAGACACCTGTACAGACAGGTGTGTGCTGACTGCGTCTACGTGCGTGCATCATATCATATTATAACCCCAACAAAATGTGTTATCGACATACCATATCATTTCTGCTTTTAATTTGAAACGTAGTAGTATTTTATATAGCGAAAACATCTGTTCTACAATTCCTGAAAGACCTCGGACATTATTTTGAAAGACAAAAGCTCTAATCAGTGCTGCGTGTATGTGTAAAAGTGTGTGTGTGTGTGTGTAAGGGAAAGAGACAGGGACTACGAGAGAATGAGATAGTCTGTATACACATTCATGTAAATGTACAGCGGATTTTAACATGCACCCAGTAATAGCTAATTTATATACACAGTGCTGCGCAGGCATCCTATTACCATAGTGCCTGAGGCTGCAATCACTCTCCCAGAGCTGCGCTCCGCTCCGCGCTGCTCTGCCCGGCTCACTCAAGCACAGACCGCAGCAGCGATTGATTGCTTTGCTGGGATTCAGAAAGCCTTTTCTCTGCCAAACCAGGCTGAGGCTGGCGTGTGCCGACGAGGGCTCGGAGCCAGCCAGAGAGCGAAGGTGTTAACACCGAGGAGGGGGGAGGTGAGGTTGAGGGCTGACAGGCAAGCCAAGAAGCCAATCACAGACTGTAAAAAGGGAGGTGGGGGGGGGAGAGTGGGCGGGCTCTGACCTTCCAGCTGAGCAGGCTACTGGGCGGGTGGCTGGAGGGCTGTGGGAGGGAGGGAGGCTTGCTGCAGCCCAGCACTCTCTCATCCAGGCTCACCATTCTCCTGTCAGCATCTGTGGAAGAAGGCGATGCTTGCTCCGTACGCCTCTAGTATGCAGCTGCTCCCCGCTCACCGCTAAGACTCAGGCAGAAACAGGAAGAGAGAGAAAAATAAGGAGACAGTGTCAGAGGAGACAGGAAGAGACTAAGAGACAGTAAGGGGATTTTCTTTGCTGAGGCGTTGCTGTAGCTGTTGTGTGAGGAGGGAGAGAGCGTGAGACAACGGCCGGCGTCTCCCAAATGGAGTGGAATGGGTTTAAGATGGTAAGGAAGAAGGCTACAGGCAGCCTGCCACGATACTCCACTGTACATTGTTAACCATCGTTTCATTTTAGGCAGCCTTAGGTGGCTCGAGCCGGTTGTAGTTGTAGACATCACCCACAGCCAATATGCAATACTCTCTCCGCACAGGCAATGCAGTGATACTATTAAACTATTTGTTGTGCAGAATGTTAAGTTCCTGCATACAGGGGAGAGGGATTCAGCAGGGGGTAGAGATGAGAGGGAGACAGATGGAGGGACGGAGTCAGATATCACGCTATTAGGAGAGGTGTGAAGGCAGGAGTAAGGAGGTAAGGAAGGATGGGGAGAGGAGTGGGAGGGAGGGAAGGGTTAAATCGGGGAGCAGCACCCATTTTATGTTGAAGCCAGGGCTGTAGGTGTCCCCCCCTTTTCCTGCCTTTGCACCACTCTGAAATATTTACCTGCGTATAGTACTGCAGCACAGATGAAATGCACATTGTTGATGTTGAATGTACTGTAAGACGGTAGGGGAAAGTGGACTTTAGTAGATTTTATATTCATGTATGCAAAGTAGTCCTAGTTAATTATATGAGTAGACATGTTATCCGTCATGCTGCATGTGTACACAGTGCGAGTTTGTGTTGTCCGTAAGTTGTGCCAGAGCTGGAGAAAGATGGAGTGGGTGTGTTGGAGTAACACGCATGCCTGGATTGCAATTGATTGTAATGCCGTGCATGCTCTAAGTTTTAAAAACCACTGCTCGTGAGTGAGTGTGTGTGTGTGTGTGCGAATGTGACTGTGTATTCCCAATTATGTGTTGGCTGTGTGAGTGGGTGTCGACACGAGAGAAATAACCTGCAAGTAATCTGCTTTGCTCAGCTTCCTGAGACTCACTTTAACTTTGCATCCATTTCTCCATTCATCCATCACATTCCAGCGACACAGTGAGAGGTTAACTAACTAAACTAGCAGCCATATTTTTCCCTCCTGTCGTTTTTTTAACCTTTTTAACCGATACTGCGTCACCACTACAGTCAATAGCATTAATTTGCATTCTCAGTGCATCCATCTGTTTTCAAAATCTTGCCATTTACAAAGTGGCTCGCTTTTGTATTTGCACGAAGAACACTGGACATTATTCATTTGTCGGCAAGTAAATGTTTGATTGTTTGCGAGCTGGCTTCTTTCCATCGGATGCAATCAAAATGCTAATTGATATGAAGTCGACTCCTCTGTTTGGTGACTCGGCTATTGACGCTAGCTGGTATGCAGTCTCCCTGGACATTCATGGCTAGCAGCCTGGTGTATGTGCATAAATGGAGGGGCCTAGCAGGAACACGAAACTGAGGATGTGAGAAGAAGAGTATGCACACAGAGATAAAGTGTATATTACCTATACCATATATACAGATTGGGCTCGTATTATTATGTACAGAGGGGGAAATTAAAGGACATAAAAGGAGAATGGAAAAGGAGCCGTGAGAGAGGGAGTAAAAAAGTCTGTTGTTCATCAGTATTGGAGGCATTAGATATGAGATTGCACCATAAAACCTCCTGATGGGAACCAGTGGGGGACCTGGGCTAGAGACAGGCCATCATCACACACACACACGCACACACACGTACACACAAACATACAGTGGCTCTATTACCCTCAGGCAGAACACCATGAGCTCCAAGGTTACACATCAATGCTAATAGGGTGGGGTGTGTGAGGAATTTATTAGCTACAGTGCACCGACCGAGTGTGTGCTTAGTGATTTAAATGTAACTGAAGATCAGAGAATCATAAAATAAGGATAGGTGCTTGCATATATATAACACTGGGGTGATTATCGGCCTGGGGAACAATGAAGGATGATTCACAGGCAATAAATAAGAACGATCCGAACATTTCTAATAACAAAAGTGAAACTAACAGGACAATAAATAAACATTACTTTGTCTATTAAATGCCGTGATGGCCTGTGATGTGTTTTGTATGTCTGTGTCATGGGCTCTGCGTATTTGTGTGTGAGTGTGTGTGTGTGTGCATCAGAGGGGCGACTGACGTGTGTCCAGATGCAGAGTGACATGGTTAACTAGAGCCTGATTAAACACCAGGCAAATAGATAGAGTGTGAGAGAGCGAGAAGGAGAAGTGGTTCAGACACAGGAACAATTGGCTCTTAACCTTCGCTCCTGTGTTCCTGTTCTCCAACATTAGCTCTCATTGCAGGTGGGTGTGTCATCATACATGTAGATCAACAGACCTCGAACTGTTTATATGGTGCTAGTTGAAATACACATTCTTAGTGTTAGCCCGATAGAGGAATTTAAGCTTTACTTTCACTAAGTGCACAGATATGTGAAACATGCTTATAGTTATTTACTCTCAAAACATTTATCCGCTGTGAAATAAATTGCTCAAAAATCCAGATCACTCCTTGACCATTTGACACGTCTTCTGATAAACTAACAGCTAACAAACTGAGGCACACCACCCAGACAAGCCCTCTGTTGAAATCTTCATTCCAGAATAACAACATCTAAGCATCATTTTCACTGACTTACAGCAGTTCTCTTGGGCCCGGTGAGCTTATTTGCTTGTAGAAAGAGTTTTCAGAATGGTGTATGGTTAATTTGAAAGATAATGATGTGTGTTTTACTGAACAACAGAAAAACATATATTTAGATGGAGGTGATCAATGCATGGTGTGGGTTTGACCTGCTGTTTGTGGCTGGTTGTACATTGTTTCTCAACATTTAGTGGAGGGTTATTGTAAATTGGGCCCGACAGATGCTGGAATTTTTTTAGAGCCGATACTGATTTCCAGAGTAAAATAAACAGCAAACTGTTTCTGTGTAGTTGCTGTTTTATGTTCCAAAAAAGCAACTGTTACTTTTTATTAGTTTTACTTTAATGTGTCAGTTGAGGACATGATGACTTATGTTGGTATCTATCATTTTTCTGCTTGTTTATAGTTTTAAACATTAGTGAGGTGGCTGTTAAATTTGTTGACTTACTTACTTAGTTTCCTGTGCTGAATGACACTATAGGGTTGACATCACTGAGAGCTGCCACATTAATGTCTGAGCGCGCTTTGCTGGACAAACTATGTTATGACACAATTTTTTTCCATTGGAAATATGTACACAGATACCAAAAATATCGCCAATATGTCTCTGATAGTCTAATACTGGCTAATAATATCGGCGCACCAATTTATCTGTATTTTTTAAATAATTTGTAGAGGGGCAACACCAGGTCAGTAGAGGGCCTTTAGCATATTTATGCTATGTGCTTCATGTTATTTCATAGTTTGACTGCTGTTTCCGTTGTTTGATCAGTTTATTTTCATTTAGAGGTTACACTGCAGTTCATCATATCCACAGTAATTTACTACAGATGACAGGGACATGTCAAATGGTCACATTATGTGTTTGTGAGGGATGTAACGATGCATCCCGAGGCAGTTAAAAATTGTTACAAATGTGTGACGATTTAAATCAGTTAAGATGAAAATTAAACTGAGAAACCCTTTTTTTCAACAGCAGAGGGCGTAATTTACTTTTGATTACGCTTGTTCGACGACATAGGAGAATCGGAAATCGTATCGAATCGCGACATGCTCGTTATATCCCGAGTATTTGTACTAAAGTTCATGTATGCATATAAGGTGTGTTTCACACTGTACATGTCTCTTTAGCTGTCATGTATAAAAGGATCAGTAGCAGCTGAGACAAACATCAATCAGTCAGCTGTAATTACATGTTCCCTGCATTCATTTGACACCAGTTGGTAATGAGGTTTAGAGTGGGACACTTTAGACAAAGTTTATAGTTTATACTGTATGATAGTCAAGTCTGTAAATCAAAGAAATTTTTGTTAGATTACATCTGTTTGTCTGAACACAGCTGGGGAACTTCTGCAAGGCTCCACAGAAGATTTTCCTCTATTTTTTGTTGACTGCACAACAGTTTGATACTCAACTTAAGTACATTTCCCTTAGAGGGGCCCTCCCTTGATACACAGTTACAAACACACACAGTATTTAAACTAGTGTGTTATTTGGTGCTATAATCCAACACCTGTAAACAATGATTAGTAATACTCAATTTTTAAGAAAAAAAAACATTATTATGATATTATGGTATGACAATAATATGAGAAATTCCATATATGGTTGAATAGATGTGGTTGACCGATGGTTGAAGATGTAGCTCCACTACACAGTTACAGAGGACACATTAGTTTTTTGTCTTGCCCTCAAATTTGCAGCAAGAAGTTTTTCCCATTGCTTCGGCATATTTTGTGAGAGTGCATTATGCAGTCTATCAGTATTTTGGTGGTACAGTGACTGTATAAATATTGCTAAATATTTTATTGTCTTTAAATGTCTTTTCCACTTTTCTTTAAACAAAAGCTTGATGGAAGCAGTTAATGAGCCAAAAGCCTGTTTGAATAAGAAGCTGCTGTAACAATCTCTGTCCCAATTAGCACGCTTTGGTTTTTAAATATTCCTTTTGTGTGAAGCCTAAACACACATGAAGACTCACAAAACGGTCACGTTGAAAATTTAATAGGCTTCCACAGCGATTTCCTTCATTTATTTAAAATGTTTTTTTTCCCTCTCTTTTTAAAAAGCTAGAAATCTGAGAGGCATGGCAAGGCATTCTGCTGTGAGGGGAGCAGCATTCACAAATACTAGACCTAATTCCTTTGGCAGCAGCTCAAACTGCTACAGACAGACACATAATCAGCTGGGGAGTGTTAGCGCCTCAGCCCACTAGCAAACACAGGACCGAGCCCTTGTTGTGCATCGCTGCTTTTCAGAATAAATATCCCGATGGAAAATACAGTGGGAGGAAAGAGGTATTCATGTGTATATAGCTCTTTGTTCAGTCAAAGATACAGAAGGAGAGTGGAACACTGGCTTTCTTAGCTACTTTACTGCTCATTCTTTCTCGATCCTCTCTCCCTCTCTCTCTCTCTTTCCTCCCTCTCTTTCTCTCATCCTCCACTGTACCGTGTGTGTTTTGGTATTCATACAGATGTTTGGATTTGAGTGGCAGTTTCTCCTGAGACTGTGCACAAGCGGCTGACTCGTCTCATCTGCATTTTGCATCCCAGGAAAAAAGAGAACAGAAAGCAGCGGAAAGCATCAGCAGGCAGACAGGCTGTGTGTGTGTGTGTGAGAGAGACAGAGCGAGTGTGCGTGTGTGTGCACATTGCCTGTTGTTTGGCTTTGGCAGCTTAACTGGCCCCCGCGCTGTTGCTGTGTGATGTTTAAAGGACGTTTCAAGGTCACGCTTTCGACAGTCCTCACCGCCTCTGACATATTAAACATTTATATATTTCTGTAGCCAGATGAATTATAGATTGAACATGCTACTGAACATGCTACAAAATGGCACCATTGTGGTTGGTAATAGACACATTAGGGCCTACAAACACAGCATCCCACACGACAGCCTCTAGCCTGCCTTATCTCATCAATAGCAACAGAGACAAAAAAGGCTGATGTTGGCTCTATGAAGTAAACCAAGAAAAATCCCAGCAGGAGGAGAGGGGGTGTAAAAGGTCCATCTGCAAGTCGGTTGTGGTCAAGGACTCATAAAGATCAGGGCTGCTGTGCATAAAGATAATAATGCTGCAGCTGACAGACTTCATCTTAAAGAAAAACAAATCGTGTCTTGATTTTTTAAGAGAAAATACAAACAAAGAGGAAGATAAAACCTGGTTTGCCTTTTTCACACAGCACTGTGAGACCAGAGATAGCCAACCTGCTACACACACCGGCAGTTTGAGATAGTTATTCTGATAATGGAGGAATTCATCCCAACAGGAATATGGATTCTCACAGTGGATGCATATTCCCTTCCAATCGTCAGGAATGATGCCCTTCCTACACACTATAACTGCAGGGAAATGGAGGGAATGTGATATACGCCGCTTATCAAGATTGATAAACCTCAGCAGCAGGCGTGAGCAGCACCTGTCAAGTTAAAATTGGGAGGCAGATAGTGAAAAAGTCAGAAAGAGAAAAGAAAGGGAGAAAATGGGAGATATATGTGCGGTATCTCCTGGCTGCACGGCTCTCCGGCACATGCTGTCAGACGAAAACGCCGTAGCAGAATTTTCTATGGCAATCAGCCACTGCCTTCTATATGTTGCCTCCCTGGCACATGCTACAGTATATGTGCACAGATAGTCTCCTGTGGGCATTTTCAATTACACTGCACTGTACAGCAGCAGTAGGGGGGATTAATCTGCTCGTTTGAATGCACGCCACACTTAATGGTTTAGCTGGTGTGCCGGCGGGCCTCGTCTGTTAGCTGCGCCCCGTATACATTTAGGCTTTTGTGTCTCACTTCTCTCTTCCTGCTGCAGTCGAAGCTATCTCTAAATTGCACCGCTCTCACATCAAGTTACCCTGAGATTAGATTTTCACAGAAGATGGGCTCACGATAATTTCTCAAGTCAAACTCCAAATTGATTGTGTAATGACTAGTACAAAGCAACTTTATAGCATTTGGAAAGTGACTGAAATACTTTAGCTCTTGCAGTGACAGCATATTCAAAGAGCACAAAAGAAATCTCCGTTACAGGGTGATTAATGTAGCTGAATATTTAAATGACACCGAGCTTATACGAAAGACCACAAAGTGAAACTGCGAATTTGATATTTCATAATGTCACTCAGCATAGGAAGAAGGCTTGCCAGGAGATTTGCCAGAGGACACATATACACATTTTAGCTTGTCTGTCTATCAGCGCTGCAGTAACCTCGTCTGCATCTACATGTAGTTTCGAGTTATTCATTGCCTCCATCAAACTGTTTACTCATTAAGACAGATGACGGACGGCTGTCCTTTTCCCTTGCAGCTATTTGATTATATGAGCTCCGGTTCAGAGCTGAATCAATAACCAGATTAGCGAGGCACACGCGTACACACACACACACACACGCACTGACATACACTCAGCCACACCCTCCCACAGTTCCCAAGGCTGTGGAATGAATTCTCGAGTACAACGGTCGGTTTGTGTCTATGTGATTTAGCTCTATGCCTGTGCTGCAAGGCAAACACACTCACTTTTACACACACACGCAAGCAAGCAGGCAGGCAGGCAGGCAGGCTGTGTCTGAGATGCAGCTGATGGGGGAAACAGTGATTAGATTAGGAAGAGCTCTGCTCTGCTTAGCAGCCGGGCCAGTGTTCTTCTCTCTCCCTTGTTCTCAGTCTAAGTGCTGTGCTGTAGGTTTTCTTCTTATCGTATACCTCCAGGCTGTTTATAGCTTTTTAAATACCTGTTCAACAAAGCCAATATTACCCCTTCCAGCCTCAAACCAGTTTTAATTAGAACTCCTACTGTGAATTATACAGAAAATTGAGTTCAGTCAGAGGAGTTTACAAGTTTCTTATTTAGTTGCTCGGGGAGAATATGCTCAGAGACCCCTTTTGGGAAAGTTGCTTCATCTTGTTCTTTTAAGGCCTTTTTTAAATACATAAAACAAGCATGACTGTAGGCTTGAGCAAGCGAGGAATGTATTTTCTAGTTGGTTGCAATGGCATGGCACTGCTGAATTGCTTATTTCTGACCTGATACATGCAGGTGGGCACAGTAGCAGCGTATAGCTGGGTAGTTGAGTTTGTGCATATGTTTGTTTATGCTGGTGTATTTTAGTCTATTTTGCTAAAGATAGCCGACAGCTTCACTAAAATGGCTGGTTGCCTGCACAGGTGCATGGCGGCATTCACCTGCCAGCTACTTGTGGAGGTGGTGTCCTCGCTCATGACACATGGTGCTGACTCAGATGGATCAGCCTGCTTGCTCTCCCTGCCTCACTGTCTGTTTCCGCGTCCTCGATCCACCGTCCCAGCCCGGCTAAAAGCAACTTCAGCTCAACACGGAAATAAGCACCGCATGGAAACACGAGCTATTCCCTCAAATGCAATCCAGAGTAGTGCAGGTTTTTGTCATCGCAGCGCTGTTGACTCTGTTGCAGTGTCACTTTGTATTTATTCAGAGAACAGTCACGGTGAGTTCAAGTAACCAGGTTGGTTTTAACATAGTTATGGCAAACATGATTTTTGTGTTATGAAAGCAGAAGACAGAGGGAGATAAGAGACGTGTCCTTTTGGGAATGATTGAGAACATTTTATGTCATGTTCCCTCCGTCTCTCCTGCTTCGTTTTACCCCTTTTTTCTTAATCACAATGCGCTTTTGTGCCTCCCATCCACAGAAACAATACTCGCTGAATAGGCGCTACAAGTGAGAGAGATATCATCTCCACTAAAACCTTTTAACCACATTAATGACATTTAATTAAGGATAGAATCCCATGTAGGGGATGAGACGTTGATTTAGCCCCTTTAATCCCACCAAAATGTCCCAGCTAAGGGCTTCGACAGTGATCACTCCCATCCGTCACACCCAGGGATTTCAGCAGGACAGACAGCGAGGCACAGCAGAGACATCTTGCTGATTTGACTGAGCTGGGAGCTGAGATGCTGGCTGCAGCAGCTAGAACTGGAACAAAGGCTGGCAAGCTGTTGATGGGGATTTGATGCTGTTCAACGGAAGATTGCTGTTGGGATGATGGCGCTGTGTTGACTTGCAGTTGAGGATTAGATAGAGAAATAGGGGTCAGGGGCATCAAGTGAGGGACTGTGCCTGGCACAGGAGTGAATCTAGGGGAGCTGTGATGAGGACCTGAGAGGCCAGGCTGGGGCTGGGGCTGAGGGACGGGGACTTGGGCTGACAGGCAGGGCCAGGCCTTCAATTCCAAGGCCCAGTCCCTGTGCTCCGGGCTTCAGCCAAACAGCTAGGCAGGTGTCCAGCTGATCTCACACCCCCACAAGGGAGGAACTGCAGAGCACCAGTCACTGGAGCTGCACAAATTGAAGTGTCATCTCCAGAGTCAAGATGCTCACCAATTTTCTGCATGCGTTGGTGCAGAGTTGGGATTCAGCCAGTGGACAAATGGCTCTAGTTCCGCCTACAGTTTGGCTGAGCAAAGG